>VZTT01009694.1:0-12703 GCA_013400855.1 Buphagus erythrorhynchus
ATCTCATGAGATTCCCATGGACCGCTACATCTGATATTTGCTTTAATGTAGAGCAAACCTTGTACAAATTGATTTTCCATTTCAGGAGGGGAAATAGCCTGATTGAGCCAACCTAAATTTAAAGATAACTTTTGATAATAGTCTTCCATATTTTAAAATGAAACATCCAATATTTAAACATAAAAGTATTTTCATTTTAAAATAACTTTAAAGTTTTTAATATTCTACTATATTGTCATTATACTAGGCACATATGTGACATCCTTTTACAAATACAGACAAAAATAAAATAATTGAAATAATGATTCAATATTCGAGTTATGTCTCTGTATATGTTTAGCAAGTCACTCCTTGAAATTGTATTTCTCCAACTACTTTATAGGTCCATTTGGGAATATAATGCAAGTTATTGTATCATAATAGAAGGAACAATGTGAATATTCTTAAATATAAAAGGTAAGTTTATATCAGGTCACATTGCACAATGAGAAAGCTGTAAGCTAGTAATCTAAAACAGTATTTTCAGAAGTATTTACATTGCACACTAATACTGCTGCTGTTTTCTGATTCTCTGTTTGGTATACAAAGTGATTAGCTTTATTGTAAATAACACTGCAAACAATTTTTAGACAACGGAATGTAAATCCAGATAGATTATACTCCTTCTGGCAGATGATTGATAATTTATGGCATGAATTTTGTGACATTTAAGTAATATTAATTAACTAGAGACAGTCTGTTCTTATGAACAGAGGTACCTCAAACTGTTTTCTCTCTAATTATTTTTGTCTGCTTGTCTCATTTTTGTTCCCTTAGTTTGTGATAAAATGCTGCCATGGAAGAGAAAAAAGATCATCATTTTTTGACTACCTTTTGTGTTTACAAACCTTTGATGAAACAGGAAACAAGAAAAAAAACTCATTTGTAAAAAATGGTATGAACCAATAGATATGACTTCATATAAGTAATATATAAATATGACATTATAAATATTGCTTAATAAACTTTGAGTATTCATAATTTTTTATTTGGAAAAAAAAGTAGTTTGAAAAATTATAAGAATGACAAAATTCTATGAATGACTTAAAACCATGCTTACCAGTACCTAAAGAAGGGTGAGATCCTTTGTAAAACTCTGCTGCTAGAGACATGTACAATACAAATTCATTATAACATTTAGTTGAAACTACAGAAGGATGAATAATGCTACAAATTTAACTGAAAATAACAAAATGAGAAGCATCAAACCCAAAACAATTACTGGTGACATAAATATGTCCCATTTATAACTGTACACAACACTTGTGTACAAAAAACTTGTTGGTCTTCATGTATGACTTAGAATATAAAAGGTAATAAGAAGGAAAGCTACTGATTATGAAAATCTACTGTATTCTAGATTGTTCCATAATACATGAGAAGGAATGAAGACTTACTTTTATTTCAACAAATAATTCTGAAGAGAGCAACATTCATACAAAGCAGAGATATTTTTGAAGTGCAATTTTCCCTAACCAGGGAAAAAGAACATGTAATTTTTGCTCTATTTAGAAAGTAGAAACTAATGAAAAGAGGGGGACAAAAATGATCTAACTGCTCCGTATATCTATTATATTTTTGCCATATAATCTCACATTTCACAGTGTGTTCTTGAAGGTTTTAATTTGAAAGGACTGTAGCATTTAAAAAAATATTTTTGCCATGTTTGAACAGAAAAAGGAAATTCTGAAAGAAAACATTCTGGCCTGAAGTAACTTGCATTCTCTTGTTAGGTTAAAATACCGTATGAAGATCCTGACTGATCTTTAGCAGAATACAAAATACGTTAGTGTCAAAATTTGAGGATAATAGTCAAAATGTTCTGGGCAAAAAATTGGGACATAAAACTACAGGGACTGGCCACCCTGAGGGAGAGAAATTGCAGCGAGATTTTTAATGGTTTTGGTTTTAAACTTCAGTAGCAGAAGAGTTGCTAGAGAAAGGAAGGAGAAGAGGGTGCCCTGCAACACTGGCTTGCTTTTCATTAAAGGAGGATAAAGACATATTCTGATTAGCAGAAGAAATAATTAAAGGAATTCTGTATTCTCAGAGGTCACAAGATCAGACTTTGATACGATCCCAAATGCAATCACTGAACAAACCATTAGACATCTTATTTAAGGAAAATACATGAATGCTATAGCTGGTGATGCAATCATATGGATTACACTCTTAATTATTTTTATTGTCTTCCTTGAAATTTTGTGGCTTTTATACATTTTCTTACAAAAAAGTGGGGGGGAAAGACCTTAGTATAGTCAACAGCTAATTTAGTGTTCCTTTTGAAGACCTTAGCAGCATTCTAAATCCTTTCTGTGAATCACAGTGAAGGAAAAAAATCAATCTGCATGGGGGGGGGGGTATTTTAATTTAATTTTCTTTTCCATTGACCCTTTCACTTTCTAGACTTTAGTGCTTTCACCATAAAATAAATTTCATTTAATTTAAGCATGAGGACTCTTAATTATATTGAAGGATCTCTTAATTGTGTCATTTCCAATAATGGTGGAACTTCTTTTTGTCTGAGACTAATCAAAGGTAAAAGAAGTCAGAGTGCACTTTGGAATTAAATTGGAATACTTTTGTGCTCTGGTGATTTCTCACCGAGCAAATAATCCTCGAAGAACTGACGATCTTCCTCGATACAATTTTAAGTTCTGAAAATTTCTTTAATACCAGGTGAATGTTCATTATGTCTACTTATTAATCTCTAATCATACCTACTGTGTTCCTGTACAAACTCAGAAGGGATGAGGAGACATAGATATTAACCATGATCAACCACTCAAATTGCCCAGTGCTTCCCTTAAAAAGCAGCTACCAAAAATAAATGCTTCTTCAGATAATTTACATCTTAACCTTGCTTTTGTCAGGGTTTTTGATGTCCTGAGATGGACACTGTGCTGGTTTGGGATGGGATAGGATTAATTTTCTTCATAGTCATTCGTATGGGTCTGTGGTTTAGATTTATGCTAAATCAATGCTAAAAATATTTTCATTACTGCTGAGAACATTTCTGCTCCTCACACCACTCCACCAGCAAGAAGGCTGGGCATGCACCGGAATTTGGGAGGGGACACAACCAGGACAGGTAAACCAAACTGACCCAAGGGATATTCCAGATCATATGGAGTCATTCCTGGGATATAATGCTGAGGGATGAAGAAGAAATGGGAGACATTTGGAGTGGTGGTGTTTGTGTCCCCAAGTCAGTGTGACAGTGATGAAGTCCTGCTCTCCTAGAGATGGCTGAGCACCCTCCTGCCCATNTGGTTCCCTCCCTCAATCTGACATGGGGGGAGTGAGGGAATATCTGAGTGGGACTTTTCTGGGGTTAGACCTTGACAAGGTCAATGCATGTGATATAGGAGTTGATAAAAGAGATGTAAAAACATTTTCAGAAACAAAAAAACAACGTATTAAGCAGACATGCAAAAAAAAAAAATTATCTTTACTGGAATTTGGTTTTAAATGTAATACCAGAAGTCAGACTGTACAGACAATTAAGATGAAATGCTCATCCCCTAAAAAACTACCAGCAAAGTTGCTCCTAATTTCCTTTAAGGCAAAGGTACATGGTAACTAGCATTCTTAGATAAACACAGGTGATGTTCACACAAAAATTTGAGATTTCAAGTATAAAAGGTGCTTTAAAGAAATTTAATTTTCCTTATAATATTCTAATTTTTCTCTTAGGGGCATGCTTATATTGCCTGCCAATGTGCTGTTTGATTTGGTAAGTTTTATTATTTAAGAGTGCAAATGGGTTCTTATAAGTTTCAATAAATCTTGTTCTTATTTCAATTAATACAAGAATACATGTAAATTAAATAAATCTGTGATGAAAGCATAGCACATATAATGTCTCTCAGAGTTTTGCAAACTTTCTTTCTGCTCTACAACTTTTCTGCTTTTTTTATACAGAGGAAATATCACAGCTTCCTTTGAGAGAGATTGACATAGTAGATTCACAAAATCTAAAGCTCCTAATAAAACTAAGTACTGAACCAGGGACTACAGAATTCTTGAAGCATCCATAGCCTTGTCCAAATCCTTTCTATATGATTTTCCTCACAAAAAACAAAACAAATGAAAACAAACCAACAACAAAACTACAAACATACAAAACAAACAACAGCAAACATACAAAACAAACAACAAAAAAAGCTGTTATAAATTCTGTTCTCAGGTTTCTATCCTTCTGTAACTATGTGGCTATCTCTAAATTCAATACTTTTTCTGGAGAAGGTGGATAAATTAGATTAAATTAATATATTTTTCTTTCTGAATGAAAATGTAATGAATGATAAATGTTTGAGAATTTGTGTATTTCTGGATGCAGTCATACCAGTGTTTTTGTGGTTTTATGTCAAAGTTACATTTCTGGGCAAAGACTTTACTGGTGTTTCGATATTCCTTTCAAATAATTCACAACTCAAAAAAATATTAGTTTATACAAAACCAGATTTTGTTCTAACTGTAAGACTGTATAATAAACAATATTTGCACCTTGTTAAAAAAACATAAACAATACGGGTGTGGGTACCTTCTTTTACCCACCCTGGAAGGATTTTCTTCTTGCATAAAGGGAATTGGCTTGGACACTGAGGAGTCCTAAACTAACAGCAAAATAATTTTTAATTGTTGGAAAAGAAGAACCCTGCAGGTTGTGACATTTGGAAATAATCTGCAGGTGATAGACGTACACAGTCTTCAGGATACAGTGATTATTGAGGGTATATGTCTAACTGTTTCTATGAATTTGGGATGAACAAAATTAAATCTCCCCTATAAAGTAGAAACAATGTTGCTCCCATGAGGATATGGGATTTACATATTCTTATCACTCAACCTACAATAATATTCCCTATATAGGCTGGTTAATTAGCTGGAGGAAAAAACAATTTCCTCCTCTTCCTGTAATACTTAGAATCTTAGAATTATGATTTAGACAAATTGTCTAAAACTGATTTCTGCATGCTGTTTTTTTCAACCTGAGTTAGGAGCATCAGAAAAAATGCCTCTGGCGACTTTTGTAACTTACAAAGTCTCAGACATGAGGCCACAGATTTAATTTAGACGTGCAAAGGAACACAGTTTCATAAAAAAGGAGATTTTTCTTGAGATTTGCAGTTAGTTTTTACTAAAAAATTAAGTTCTTTAAACTAAATTCAACACCAGAAGAAGTTTAATTAATTTTACATTATTTGGTTGTGCTAGGCTTGACTATTTGATATAGCTTTTTAACAGTTAATTCCACATATCCATAAAACACAGGATGCTTATTAAAGCTAGGCTTGAATGGCGATCCTGGTCAGTACTGCCGGAACAGGACAAGGAGATAAAAGAAAAAAAATTGTATAAAAGGGCTGTAAAGTGTTCTTAAAATCGAATAATAGCAGCAGAATTAGTACAAAAGATGGTGAAAATATCCTACGGGAAAAATAGTGTGTCTTGTAGGCGAGAATTATACAAATGGAGTATCACAATTAAAAGGTCATCTATTCAATGGCTGATATGAATATCTACAATAAAGTCATGGCTAGCCAGCAGAAAATGTCAAAGGAGCATTAAAAGATGACTGTAACTGATTTGTCAGTGAGACTATGACCTATTGCTGTGCACTGGCTGTGCAAAAGGTAGATAGGAATATTTCCCCTCATTCTGCCTACGTGGCTGTTCTGTAGCATACCACATAATGGGAACCCACTTAAAAAGTGGTGGAAGGAGCTTATTGAGAAAACCCTATGAAAAGCTGGTCATGACACTCAAAGAAAGACTGAACTCTTAAGGAACTGCTGTTAAAAAGACCTGGAATGGTGCTTTGTGGCATGGAGAGACAAAACTAAAAAGGCCCTGTTGGCTTATCTTGGTAAAATTAAGGCTGAGTAAGTGTGAGCATTCTCTTTAATCAATATATCAGGAACCAACTTTAGAAAGGTTAAACAAAAAAAAAAACAAAAACAAAAAAAAAAAAACAAAAAAAAAATCAACAACAGAAAACAAGAACAAGAGAGGACTGCAGGACATAGCCTTTGTAAGTTATAATGTTTCCTCCCACAGCCACAGCTAAGATTTGTGATTTTTTCTGATTTATTCACAGAAAATTCTAACTTGCAGTGCAATGACCAGGTTGTTCTATGGTAAAATACAGTTATGGATTAGAAAATTCATGTATCTCACCAGGAATTGACACAACTCTCAAAAGATCAGAGATAAGCAATTCTATCCTGTTATCTATTCCCTCTATGTTTCAAATCAAAGATAGCAGATGACCCAGCTAAATATGGAAAATTTAAATACCAAGTAAACATCCTAATAAATTGCCTGCCAGCAACCATTTAAAAAATANTCAAGAAAGCAAAATTCATTTATAAATGATTTATAAAATCTTAATCTATCACATCTATTATAGATATTAAATAATTTTTCTGGGTTTTACATATTCATATATTATACACACTTTTATCCGATGGAATTCTATCATTTCAAAAAGATGGAAATTACCAATAATCCACAATAGAGTAGTACTGATGTAGAAAAAAATAGGACTTTTTAAGACCAGCAGTAAATGCATTCCTAAAGGAACCAGTGGGCAGAAAGTCTAGTATTTCACATTCCTGTAGTAAACACCGTAATGAGGTCCCAGTTCAGGACAAATATTTATAGAACTGCCTTACACACTTGCTAATCCCTTCCCCCATAGCAGTCACAGCACAGCTCTTCATGTATAATGGATGGCTTTGCAAATGCAGATGAAATTCTTATGGCTGCGTGTGAGAGACAATAGCTTTCAGAAGACTGTAAATGGTAGACAAGACCTGAAATCATCATAAATAAAACAAAAATTAGGAATGTATTCATTAGGTTTGAATGTTTGTTTTGATACCAGTTTATATCAGACAAAAATATTACAATCCTCTTTCCCAAAAAATATTTTGAGTAGAGAATACACTACTATGCCTTTCTTTACTTACAAAGCTCTCTGTGCAAAATAAGGTGTTTAAGAGAAAAAAAAAGCCTGTTTTTGTCCAAAAGCTTTTTAACTATTCTGGCTTGTACCTAAGTGGCTGCTTTTATTTCTTTGCTGTCAATGCATTTTTAATGTTTTTAAATTGCCTTGTTCTTACTGACTTAGGCTGGAATTCTGCTGGCACCATTTGTGAAAGGTTGCCAAACAGTGGGTAATTTGCCACTGCTGATTTCCCAGTGGAAGAAACAGGTTTTCCCAAAGTAACTTTATGCATGTAAAAGCAAGAAGGCAGGAAAATCAGGAAAGTGGGCAATTCAACAAAGCGAACTAAGTGGAGTAAAGTGAAGAAATGGGTATTTTTGATGTATGTGCAATAATATTTTTCCAAGAAAGCAGAGACATTTCCATTTCCTCAGTCTATTCCTATCTCATTTCCAAAGGATGGGAACAATAACTGTATGTCAGTAATGTCTCATATCTGTGGCAATACCTGTTATTAGTTATACATAGCCACAAAACAGCTGATTGTAATTGATTCTAAATCTTTATAATAACTTTTTTAAAAATGGGAGATAATTCTCCAATCTTCCTCTGAGATTTGATGACAGAAAATAATTTCTTAGAGCTTAGGGCTGTAAGAGGACAGAGATCTAATTAGATCCTGTTTGCCACAAGATATTAAATTTCATCCATATAGCCAATAGGAAGCCTAAATATTTTAGACTAAGTTCCTGAAACTAAGCTGTGAATAAGAACCGAGATATACAACTTGAAGATCTGCTCCCAGCAGGGAACTGATTAGGCAAGATGCACACAACAGAACAGAAAAAGAAAATCATATCCCACACTGAAACAGGATATTTCATGGCAACAAAAAAAATATGGCAATTAATAGGAATCCAAGTATGCAGATAACTTTAGTTGAGGAGGTGAGGAAAGAGTCCCTTCTCCTGCCTCATTTCATAAAGACTCATAGTCTACAACATCAAAATTTTCTCTGAAGCTCCTGATGATGTATAGCTTCTTTCAGCCCCCATTGATTCATGCAAGTTTTGTGTGCATTTAAGAATTCAAAGAGGGTGTGGTGGGTTGACCCAGCTATCAGCCAGACAGCAACAGAGCCACTCACAAAATCACAGACTGGCTGAGGATAGACAAGACCTATGGAGGAAAGCAGGTACAAGTACTCTGCTCAAGCAGAGCCAACTACTGCCCATTTCCCAGGATGGCTATTGAATATCTCTAGGAAGGAAGATTCTAGAACCTCTCTGGACAAACTGTGCTAGTGCTCAGTCACCCTCACAAATAAAACGTATTTACTTTATTTTAGGGAGAACTTCCTGTGTTTTAGTTTGTGTCCACTGCAGCTTATCCACAGTGCTTGGGCACCCTGAAAAGAGCCTGGCTCCCTCTTCTTTACACCTTTCCTTCAGGTACTTACATACGTTGATAAGATTCCTCACTGAACCTTGTCTTCTCCAGGCTGAATAGTTCCTGCTTGTTCAGCTTTTCCCTATATGAGAGATGCTTCAATCTCTTAGCCATCTCAGTGGCCACCTTTGCTAGACTATCTACACTATCTCCAGGTCTCTGAACAGTGGTTAGCCCAAAACTGACTGAGAGCACACCCATTGCCATTTGCTCTGGAATGGACAGAAAAGAGAAAGAAGCCAAGAAACTCAGGGATCAAGATAGTGTGAAGCAAAATATGCACACTTGAGCAGAGAATGAAAAAAAGGCACTTTTCTCTATTTCTTATTAACAGGCAGCTGTCCAGCCACATCTGGGAAAGGAAGATCTCAATATTCCAAATGGTTACCTGGAAAGAAACTGTAACCACACATGTATAACATCATATAATTGGGATGGGATGGGGTGGGATGGGATGGGATGGGATGGAATGGTGTAGGACAGCCCTTTGGTCGCTTTGGGTCCTGGTTTTGTCCCTTCTAGCCTTTCCCACTCCCAGCCCACTCATGTGGAGTGCAGAGTGGGAGAAAGATAAGACCTTAATACTGCACGAGCACAGTTCAGTAACAGCCAAAGCTCTTAACTGGTGTGTTTTCAGCACGGTTTTAGCCAAAATAAAGCCAAAATACAGCAGCATATGGGCATCTCTGAAGGGCATTAATGCTACCCAGCCAGACCAAGGATCAGTTATAAATGGAGAGACCTTTTACATGAACATGCTTGAAAAAAAAAAGCATGAAATGAGTGAAGATACACAAAAAAAGGGGGGGGGGGGGGAGATAGTATGTTTATTATATAAATGAATGTTCATTTTTCCTTTATATAAATCTGAATTCTGTAAGATTGAGAAACTTCTGGAATCAGACCTGATTGCAAAATGAAAAAAGATACAAACAGCCACAAAGGACTTAGTAGATCCTGAGAAAACTTACAAAAAGAAAAAGAAAAATCCTTCCTCCAAAGTCCTGCATTTCATTGTGACCTTCACTTACCAATCTGATCTCAAAGTCAAATGAGCATATTTAAGTGCTTGCCTATGCAAGACTATTCTCCTGGTATTTATGCTTGATTAGATATGACTGGGTAAGCTCACAAATAAAAAAGCTAGGTTTATGTTTACCTGCTGGAAGCTGCTGGAAGCCTAAAAGTTCCTGACACAAACACAGCCTCTAGAATTAGGCATTTCAGTGGCAATCATAGGGAATTCTTGCAAACTGACCAATCAGTTTTGTCTTTTTCCCCCAAATTCTGATGGCTAAGGGCAAGCCCATCTAAGTCTCATCAAGAAACAGATGCAGACTGAATCATCAACCCCATACTGATGCCACTGCATTTCCCTTTGCTTTTTTTTCTCCATTTTTATTCTTCTAAAGTTCTTTCTTCTAAGCTCAAAGTGTTTCTTTTACAGAGTACTATGACATGGCACTCCTAGCAAGTGCACTTGTGATTCTTACCTAAAAAAGTGCATTTCTGATTGCACTTTACAATGAATAGCTGGTTTAATATCACAATTTATGTAAGAACAATTCAGCAGCACACGTTAAGGCAGGTCTTTAAACTGATTCAATGTGTGGTTTAGAAATTTAAAACCAATTACAACCTCTCTATATTAAAATCTGATGCTTGGTCATTAAATGAAATATTTTACAGAGTCTGACAGGTTTGATGGAATAATATTTTAAGAGCTGTGCATCAACTAATTTGTGACAGACTTATTTTCCACACCAGAAAAGTCTGGCTTGCAGATTACAGAATTCCTAATTCAGGAAACCTGAATGGAGAGGTGTCAAATATGAATTTCTGTGTTATGATTAATGAAAGAAAACTAGGTTGAATAAAATTCACTATCAGTATTAATGACATAAATATGAGACCATTACAAATATAAAAGCTTGCATTTTGTGAAAGAGACTTTCACTGTTATACGTGAAACTGTAAAAAAATTAGTGATCCTATAAATGAAGGCTGTACCACAGAGCAGACAAAGAGGCCAAATTATATTGATTTGAATTCTGGAGTTCCTGTATTTTAATAACTGTATTTTCAAAACTCATTTTTATGTACTTATTATTCATTCATTTTTAAGTGTAAAATATTTTATTTTTCCTCTTAATTTTCTATAACTGCACCAACTTTTATATATATCTACAATAATGATCACTCTGGGGACTCTTGCACATCCAAAACTACTAAATCAGGGAAGATACAATAACATTAATAAAATACATGTAATTGACATTTGTACATTTCCTTTGTTTTCTCTCATTTATATATTTTGTGGGTATGTTTAATTTAAAATGTCTTAATATTTTGAAAACCACATAAATTCAAGTAATTTTCCAGAGCTTGTTTTCCTTTTTCTGGTTGTTATAAAGAATGAAGTTAAACTTTTATCTCTAATATTAGCCATGAACTAAAAATATTTCTTACAACTAGTGGCAAATTGTAAAAGTCAGAACATCATTAGATGAAAAATATCAGCACCAAAGAGGCAACAGTTGTGCAGTCAGTAATTCATAAGGTTGTTCTTAATTATTTATGAGGTAATGTAAGAATAACAGTGGAGGGAGACATTAGAAATTAAAGCAAGATTTTAGATTCCTCAAGTGAAGAGAAAATTTTTCAGTTTCTGCTCAGTGTAGCACTATTCTTCAGCTAAAAACTGTTAAAGAAACTTCCTCACAATAAATAACTTCCACTGTTAAAAGCTCTCTTTGATGCTGGAGATTTGAGTGAAGTAAATGCTCCTCTGACTCAGTACAAAGACAAAAGACACCTGAGTCAAACCTCTCCCTTTAATAATTCAAAGGTATTCTCTTTTCTTTAGAAATGCTCTTTTATTTATTATTTTTTAATCCATCTTACAGGTAATGTTAAGGCTATTTCTCTAAATATTGCAGTTTTCTGTGGGAGGTTATTTAACTCTTTTGCTATTCCATGAAATATTCATAAACTATTGCTTCATGTAGAATAAAGCACTATGTGTTTCCCATATAGATTTATTTATTTAAGAGGAATTCCAAATGGTACTTATTGAGACTATTACAGGTGGATTTGGTTTATTCTGTTTTGATTGTAGTCTTCATCAATTCCTTCACATAAGTCCAATAAATACCTCTATCTGGAAGGTCTGACACAGTGTAGGGAAAAATAATGAAACTGTATGTGGGAGCATGAGATCTTTGCTCATGAAGTGAAATTTGATGGAATTTCACTGCTTATGCAGTGAATGTTTATGGAATGAAAATAGACATGTCAGATTGGGTATCTATCTTTTTCTTTAGATCTATCAAGCTCTCAAATAACGAAACTCCTATTTAATTGGAAATAATATGGGTAGATAGTTGATGATAGTAATTATATATTGTCATAAGTTTACAGTTACACTCAAGTAGGATGTGACATACAATTGATATTTTATTAATATAATTTGCCACCACTATGGAAAATTCTAGGGTTTGGTTCATTGTCAAACACTGGTCTTTACATGGTGGCCTCTGTGTTTGTGGAGCTGTGACCATTACACAACTCTGATATTGGTAGACCAGTTTAAGTATCAAAATATCAATCTATAAATTCTAAATGTGGTAAATATTCCTTATTTCATCTTTACCTTTTCTGGTTTTCATTTCTTATTTTCTTACCTTTTTTTCCTTTTTTTTTTTTTTTTTTATTAATAATGCTAGGTAGAAAGGTTTCCTTTGAGGCTACCAAATAGCAAACATCTATCTTACAATTCAAAATCATCCCAACTGTTGTTCTTGACACCTTGATATGTGTCCCTCAGGGGTCGGTACTGGGGCCAGTCCTGTTTAATATCTTCATTAATGACGTAGACAGAGCAATTGAGTGCACCCTCAGAAAACTTGCTGATGACACCAAGCTGAGTGGTGCAGATGACACTCCTGAGGGATGAGATGTTATCCAGAGGGACCTGGACAGGCTTGAGAAATGGACATTTGGGAATTTCATGTGGTTTGACAAGACCAAGTACAGGCTGCTGCACCTGAGCTGGGACACCCCCCAGTATCAACACCGGGTGGGGATGAGCAGATGCAGAGCAGCCCTGCCAAGGAGGACTTGGTGATGCAGGTGGATGAGAGGCTGGGCATGACCCAGCCATGAGCACTCACATCAGAAAGCCAAACGTGTCCTGGGCTGCATCCAGAGCACCGTGGGCAGCAGGGGAAGGAGGGGATTCTGTCCCTCTGCTCTGCTCTG
>VZTT01009695.1:3509-15260 GCA_013400855.1 Buphagus erythrorhynchus
GGAAAGCTCTGAGATTTTGTATTTTGCAGAAGTCTGTATATGTAATGTATATGTAAGGCAAAATACAACCAACTTCAGTCACCTGATCTAATACAAACATATTTGGAGCTCTGAGATCTGCCTATGTCCATTCAAGGTTACCAAATACGTTTAGCCACAGTAAGTTAGTAAACTGACTTTTGTAGTTCAGCTACTGCACAAAGAGTTATTCCTGTTATTCTGACAGTTATTCCAACAGAAGAAAGAAGGATCTTCATGGAACACTGCCGATTCTTGGTGGAGATCACATTTCCTGCTTTCTGTAATCCTTCGCTTTTTCCTATTCTTCTAATTTCTTCCTTGCTTTCTTCTTTGATAGTGAATAAAAAAGAATTATCATTTTGATTACCAGTATTTGACCCCATTTGTGTCTTAGTCTTCCTCTGGATACATTCAAAACTCCCCCTTCTGTGTTCCCAGCTTAGGACACATTGCCAGGTTGGGACAGATATGTCTAGACTAGAGCTTTAGTTTCCTTGTGCCCACCCTTCTCAATACTACATTTAATTTAGCTCTTCTGAATTTTTGCATGCATCTTCTCTAGCTGTACCATTCCTAGAGTAATTTCTTTGAAATGCAGCTTCTCTGATCCCCAAAAGGCTAAAATTTTGCCTCCAGAGATATATAAATTAAATAATATAAAGATGAAAGAAAGACTTTTAAACTCTTTTTAAAANAATGCTGTAAACTGTTTCATTGTCACACTGAATAAGTTCAAAGCACTCTATATTATATTTATTTTTATTATATTGTATTGCAAAAAGCACCTGGAAGAAGGTAGACTATTGGGAAAATACTAATTTTCATGCATATTGATTGTGATGCACATTTCTTTCTTCTCAGAACCGCTACAGTTAAGTTTACCAAGTGAAATTAATTATTATGCTTATATTTTCTGCTCATAAATTTTTTACAAGGGAGGAAAAAGATAGTGTTAAACTGCAAAATCTGGCAGTGTTAATGACAGTATAGCAGAGTAGTTCAAATAAATGAGAATTAAAATTACTTGAGATATCCATTAGCCACGTCATAACTTTTCTAATTTAATGGTTAAAAATCTCAACATCTATGAAAGTAACTGTGTATTTTTAGTGAGAAAAATGCTTAGAGTGATCTTCAGACTGAAGATATATTGAAGCCTTTCACAGCTTAGACGCCCACTGCAACAATTGCTTTAGCTTGCAGTACCAAGGGTTCAAATAAGTGCACATAAGTGCAAAATTGAGTTATTGAATTTAATTTTCAGTCATTGATAGCGTTCCTTATTTGAGAGCCCTCTGAACACTCGCTTTTCCAAGTGCTTTCACCCAAACCCAGCTCGTGAAACATCAGGGCCAGGGCAAGTTCACCTGACATTCTCAGGACTTCTGCACACCTTTTCACAACATTTGAAATTATGAATGCTAATCTAATATTTTTTTTTCTCTATATACCACAAGGAAAGCAAAGATTCAGATTAGAAAAGATAAAAATAGCCAGCCACCCCCACAGCTGCAGAGCCCACGTATTCATCATCTCAAAAGTATTCCTTGAGGATCAAGTCAGTGTCCTTTTAAGGGTGTAAATCCTTTATTTCCAATCCTGTGCTTCTGGATCACATTTGCATTCTAGATTTTTAAGTCTGATCTTTCTGTATTTAGCTAACATTGACACTGACTGAGGATACTTTATTTTCCAAGCCACTCTGAGTCTTCCAGAGATTTTACAGCATTCTGCTCACAGTTTGTAATTTTGATTCCCAGAAAAATCTATAATTAAATTCCAGTCCTCCCGAGTAAGTCAGAGAAAATAGATTGGTTCAGCTACAGGAAACCTGTGTCCAAGGGTCACCTTTAAACACAAGCCTCAGGATCCAAAATCTTGCTGCTCTGTCAACAGATATAAGGGAGTCCTGACAGCAGATGGCAGCTTCCTCTTAAATTCAGCAGTCAGTGCTGGAGCAGTGCCATAAAAGCACACAGAGTCAATGAACGGCACACTTATCAATCTCCCAGATCAGCATACTATATTCTACTACCACTTCTATCACTGGGTAATTCAGGCTTGTCCATGAAAATTTTCTGAAATCAAAACCTACAGAGTAGAAAACTTGTGCTTTCAGTCACTAATTGTGTTATGCTGAAGAATATGAA
The DNA here is from genome assembly GCA_013400855.1 of Buphagus erythrorhynchus. NCBI lineage: Eukaryota > Metazoa > Chordata > Aves > Passeriformes > Sturnidae > Buphagus > Buphagus erythrorhynchus. The sequence continues at coordinate 5,681 of VZTT01009695.1, forward strand.
ATTTTCAAATTTTAGGTTGAGTTTTTTTCAGAGTGAAGAAAGAAATTAGAAATTTAAGGACATAATAAGAAAACAGCAATAAATTCATTTTTAAATCCTTGATAGCATATAGGAGAACATTTAGCATCTATAGGTGAAACACTCACGGTCTCCACAAACTAGTTCTGATATAAAATAAAGTTCAGCCAAAACAGGATGGAATTTTCCATTTTCCTTTTTTTTTTTTATCAAATTCCTAAAAAATATTTATCTTAAACCCTTTTTTGACTTGTTTTAAATTAATTTGCTAAGGTTTTCCACTAAAACAAGTTTTTCTTATCTTCATCTGCCTCCTGGACCCCCATCAAGCGATTTTTCAAGTGTTATTGTATTTAGGCTTTTTCTCCAGGACAGCCCAAAAAATTGCTTTTTGAAGGTGGTGATCTAGACCTACAGATTTTATGCTGATGTTGCTCCTGAATGCTTCCCTGGATTCTGCTTTGCCAGTGGCTAAAATTTCCTCTCTTCTTGCACCCCTTCTTCCCTAAATGTTTTATAATCTATATTTCACTGATTTTCATTCTGTTTCCCTGCATTGTACTAAGTTCATCATTGCACCGCAAATAACCATTTCTTACTGAGTGGTTACAAGTGCAGTCAACTGAGTTGCACAAGAAAGACTAAACAAAAAACTGTCGGATCGGTATGTACACAATATTTATGGAGTTATTTTCATGTTTCATCAAAGAAGCATGAAGCAACCCTTTTCACTTTCTTAATAAATTGCTTTCCCATACTTAAAAGTTTGCTGTATAAACCCTGAAACAAATCAGCTAAGTCCAAATGGTGGCCTTGCAGTATTATTTTCATCTTCATTTACACTGAATTTTACTCTGGTCTAATAACAACACTATTTTTTTTTTCAGTTAATAGAATTGCTGGCATTAATCCATTTAATCCATTGACCACTAATGCACACTGACCATGACAAGAAGATGTTTCAAGCATGCATTAAAAATTGTGGCAATAATGTTTTCAGTTCTTGTGAAGTAATAGCTAAAATCATCACATAGTTAATAACCACCATATAATTAATACAAGAGTAGCCCATGCTATATGGCCAAAAGAGTGGTGGTGAATAGAGTTAAATCCATCTGTCATCCGGTCGCAGTGGCATTCCCCAGGGCTCTGTACTGAGGACAGTCCTGCTTTATTGGTGATCTGGAGGAGGGGATCAAGGGCACCCTTTAGTCAGGTTTCTCCTCAAAGGAGGTTGTAATGAAGAGGGAATCTTTTCCCCCAGGTACAAGCGACAGGACAAGAAATAGTCTCAGTTTGTTCCAGGGGAGATTTAGATTGGGTGTTACAAAATTTTTTACAACAAAAAGTTGTCAAGCATTGGAACAGGCTGCCCAGGGTAGTGGTTGAATCACCATCGCTGGAGATTTTAAAAAGAAGTGTAAATGTTGTGATGAGGAACTTGGACTAGAGATGGACTTCGCAGTGCTGTGTTAATGGCTGGACTTGATGATCATAAGGTTCTTTTCCAGTCTAAATTGTTTTGTATTACTGTTATACAATTAAAATAAATTATTAAAGAAAAAAAGAAAGAAAGAAATTACTTTGTGAAAGAATAGTGGAAGTATTCTTTCACCGTTGGAATAAAAGAAATCGAGTTACCTTTGATGTTCTACAGGCATATCTTACATTTTGGTAATTTCACCAATAACATTCTAAATAACATTATCATATTGTTTATGATGCTGAAGCCATCAAACAGAATATATATTCATTCTCTCCTATTCTTCTCTTCCCCCATCAGCTCTGCAGCAGATTAGTCCACTGGCTAATTACTCCACTGACTACTTACTCCTGACCTCTGTAAGTTACTGAAACCTCCTGGCCTCAAAAGTTCAGCATCAACTTGGCACCATTCAGTCAGGGACCAGGCTTGTCATGTCCTTTCCACGTCTGTGGCATATGTTCTTGTTAAATATAGTTCAAGACATTACTTAGTTAAGGTTTCTACCTTGATGTCTAAACTATCTAAATGAAAGACCTCTATCTGTACATCCCTGAGGACTTCTGTCAAACTGTGTCCTTTTCTCAATTTCTTTTGTGCTATAAATAAAATATGATAACAGGAGGAATGAGTAAGTCTTAGAAATACTTTAGAAACCACAACAAAATCCAAAAGTACATATATATATATTCATGCCCACTTGGAAGTAATGAGACTTCACAAACATGAGGATGTGTCAAAAATGACACAGACCAACAAAAACAAGCTTTGTAATCACTGGTATCATGTGTTAGAGGTAAATTATCTCTATCACAAGATAGGATAAAGTGTGCCCCACTAGCTAACTGTGAAGCTAAAGAAGCTTTAGAGAAAGCTTATTAATTGAGTTACAGATGCAAGAACTAATAAATGTTTCAGAGGGCCAGGAGTTGTTGTCCCAGAGAAGCCTGAGTTAATTATTAATGCAAGGTGTGGAGTTACAGCTTCCAAAGTGCTAGGGATATGGTACCTGAGGCACTTCTGTGCTGCAGAGAGGATGCATTACAGCTCTTAGAGCTTGTTGCTAACGAGTATGATTTGAGTGGATTGATCACATTTTTCAGTAACAGTTCAGGAAGGTTTCAGACTCTAAAAACTAAAAGCTCAATAAAAAACTTCTGTTGATCGTCCAGGACTTTTGTAAGTCTTAGAAGATTGGCTGAAAGCAGACTTCAAAACAAATATTGTCAGGCATAGCTCACTTGAAAAGCAGTTCAGCAATAATAGTGGGCAAATTATAGTGTTACTTAATACCCAGCTGGCCTCCAAGACAACCAGTCTGGCCTCCAGGACTGTCAGTATGTCCACAGTAAGAGAGATGAAATAGTGATTGATGGGAGTACAAAGAGTGCAACAAAAGATGAGAAATTTCCACCATCTCACAGAAGAACTTTATGCATCTTTGGGTTTGTATGCTTATAAAATATCTTATTTCTGATTTATTTGTCTTGATGAGCAGTCTAAGTCCTGTAACAAAATTAATTATGCTACAAAAATACTGAAAATCACCATAATATATTCTGTCCCTAGCATGTGATCTGCTATGATGGAGTGACCACATCAGTGGAAAAGCGAAGCACATCAACCAGGTGGAGCTAGTCCGAAGGAGAACCACCAAGCTGCTCTTAGAATAACTCGGTTAGAAGGATGAAGCCAGCTTCCTATGAGTAAAGCCTGAATGAGCTGGGATTGCACAGCCTGGAAAATAAAAAGTTTCAAGGTGACCCAATTACAGCCTTCAAGTACCTGAAGGGGCCTGCAAGAAAGGGGAGGGACTTCTTACGAGAGGATGTAGTGGCAGGTCATGGGGTAATGGCTTCCAACTGAGATAGAATAAGTTTGTATTACGTATTAGGAAGAAATTCTTTACTGTGAAGGTGGTGAAGTGCAGACACAGGCTGTCCAGAGAAGTTGTGGATACCCTATCCCTGGAAGTGTTCGAGGCCAGGCTGGATGGGGCTCTGAGCAACTTGGTCTAGTAAAAGGTGTCCCTTCCAATGGCAGGTGGGTTGGAATAAATTTAATTTTAAGAGCCCTTTCAACCCAAACCATTCTATGATTTTAAGTGAAGAACAGATTCTTCACTGCTTGATTTTCCTAGGGGAAAAAAAAAGTTCTCACGTTTCCCCTTATGGTGTGTGTTTATTTGGAAGTCCTTCAAAAAGCCTAAACTTGATATATTACAGTCTTTTTTTATATAACTTGTTATTTCATTTGTTTTGATGGTGTACTAGCTGTCTTGTGGTATAACTTTAGAGAACACAGTCAGCACATCTCTGGATTCTTGTGTTCAGTTCTCTAATTATATGGTACCACAATAAACATTGCTGTTGGATATAAACTAACTAGTTACTAACGGACTTTGTGTTCTTATAGCACAAGATTTTGTCTATCTAAAGTGCTATGAGCACTAATAAGGGAAATCAGTTGAGTATACCAGAGGCAAACACAGTAGCACAGCATTTAAACCCTTCCTTTTACTTCAGATTGGTGCAAAACTCAGGCAGAAAAATGCACAAACAGGGATGCAGTTTCCAAAATCCAACCCTCAGACTTAAACTGGGATAGCTTTACCTGAAGGTTTTCCAGTTTGCAACAGCTGAAGCTCTGGCCCATTAGTTTTTGGGAGTTTTTGTACCTTCTTCTAATCAAAAAAATCACAGAATCATAGAATGGTCAAAGTTGGGAGAGACCTTTAAGAGACCTTATGTGCAACCATCAACCCAGCACTACCACTGTAACCCCAAAACCTCTAAACCACATCACTGAACACGAGATCCAGAAGCCTCTTGAACACCGCCAGGGATGGTGACTGCACCACCTCCCTGGGCAGCCTATTCCAGTACATGACTTCCCTAGCAGTGACAGTTTTTTCCAGGATCTAAACTGAATCTTCAGGCCATTTCCTCTTGTCCTCTCACTGCAGGCACCGTAGTGGATACGGGCCCCTGACTCACCACAGCCTCCTTTCAGGGAGTTGCAAAAAGCAATGAGGTCCCCCAGAGCCTCCTTTTCTTGAGACAAAACAACCACAGCTCCCCCAGCTGTCCCTCATGAGACAGATTCTTTAGTCCTTTCAGGAGCCTTGTTGCCCTTCACTGGACAGGCTCCAGCCCCTCAAAGTCCCTTTTAAAGTGAGGGCCCAGAACAGAGCACAGACTTGAGGTGAGGCCTCCCCAGTGCCCAGTACAGGGGCATGATCACTGACCTTATCCTGCTGGCCACGCTGTTCTTGACAAAGCCCAGGATGCCACGGGCCTTCTTGGCCACCTGGGCACACTGCTGGCTCATGTTCAAACAGCAACCCCCAAGTTCCTGTCTGAAGAGCAGCTCTGGAGCCGCCTCACCCCAAGACTGTAGCACTGCACAGGGGCTGCTGTAACCCCAGTGCTAGGCACAGCACCTGGCCTTGTTGAACCTCCTGCAGTTGTCCTGAGCCCATTGATTGAGCCTGTCCCTCTGCAGAGCCTTCCTGCCCTCAAGCAGACCAACACTCCCACCCAACCTCGTATTAGCTGCAAATTTAATGAGGGTGCACTCAATTTCCATGAACAGATCATCAATAAAGATGTTACACAATACTGACCCCAAAACAGCTGTGGGGAGCACCACGAGTGACTGGCCATCAGCTGGATTTAGCTCCATTCACCACCACTCTCAGGACCCAGACAACAGCTAGTTTTTACCCATTGAAGAGTGCACCCATCCAAGCCAGTTTTTCTGGAAGGATACTTTGGGGGGCTGGCGCAANGCTGTGTCAAATGGTCTACTGAAGTCTAGATAGATGACGTCCACAGCCTTCCCTTCACGTACTAAGCAGGTCACTTTGTCATAGAAGGTAATAAATTTGGCCAACCACAAGCTGCCTTTCTTCAATCCATGCTGGCTGGGCTTGATCTTCCGATTGTCCTGCATAATGGCACTCAGGATAATATTTTCCATAAATTGCCTGGAACTGAAGTTAGGCTGACAGGCCTGTAGTTCCCCATAGTAGGACCCACAGCTGGTCTATGGGTTAGAGAGGGTTAATGAATGAGATTTGTTTTGAGAAGTATTCTCTGACCAAGTCTGTTGGCCTGGAGACCAATAAGAGAAGAAGGAGAAGGAGATAAGCTGAAGAAACCTTTGCATCTGGGAAAAGTATTCTTAGAAAAGTCTTGTGAGAAACAGAGGTGGAGATGGATTTTGCACCAATGAATGTTATGTTGATCTATTGTAGCCAATGAATAAAGTGTAAACTGTGTAGAGGGTATAAAAGACATCATGCTGTTGTAATAAACAGATATTAGCCCTCTGAAATGTAATGTGCCTTTTTGTATGTCGCACCCGCCCCTACAGTGACAGCTCCCCAGATCATCCTTCTGTCCCTTCTTGTATACAAGTGTTACATGTGCTAATTTCTAGTCAGCTGGAACTTCTCCAGTTAGCCAGGACTGCTGGTAGATGATTGAGAGTTTTAGTTCTTTCACAAGTTCCCTTATTCCTGTGGGGCGGAATCCACCAGGACATGTAGACTTGTGCATGTCTAATTGGCACAGCAGGACAATAACCATCTCCTCCTGGATTGTGGGGGCTTCACTCATTTCCCCATCACCAACTTCCTACTCAAGGAATCATAAGGGGTATCATAAGGACAACTTGTCTTGATATTGATGACTGAGACAAAAAAGGCATTAAGTACCTCCTCCTTTCTCTCATTCCCTGTTACTACACATTCAACAAGCGATGGAGACACTCTTTGGCCTTCCATTTACTGCAAATATATTTATAGAAACCTTTTATTGTCTTTAAAAGAAGAGGCCAATCAGATTCTAGTAGGGCTTTGGCCATTCTAATCTTCTCCCTATGTGAACTTGCAATATCCTGGTAGTCCTCCCAAGTTACCTGTCCCTCCTTCCAGAAACAATGAATTCTCTTTTTTCCCTGAGATCAAGCCAAATATCCCTGTTTAACCAGGCTGGCCTTTTTCCCTAATGACTTGTCTTCCTGAGCAGGGGGACAGCCTGTTCCTGAATATTTAACAATTTCCTTTTTAAAGCATATCTAGCCTTCCTGGACCCCTTTGCCCTTCAGAACTGATTCCCAAGGGTCTCTGTCAATCAATCAATCAATTTTCCCCCCACTCAAAATCTCAGTCTTGCAAGTAATAATTAATGGTCGTTATCACCTCATGACTCTTCAGGTAACTTTGTGCTGACCTGAGTAGGCAGTGACAAGAAGAAATGTAACGAGTTCTCATCTCCCATAGAGAAAAGGCAAAGCAACACTATTCACAAACCATGTAAAACAGTAGAGGGAAAACTACTAGAACAAGAAAACTCTTCTGGATATATTTGTCTTGGAAATGATAAAAAGTCTGAACTCTAGGCACACTCATATACTCAGTAGCACAGACCAGTGTGTCCTCAGCACACAACCTAACAAGTCTATTGCTTTGGGCCTAGGAGAGTGGGCATGCTATTGCAACATCTTTTCAACCCTCTCCATATCTTCTTCCCCTTTTTTTTCACATCTCCAGACCCGTGAAGATCTAACCATGATGTCTCAAGGTGAGCTTAGAGTCTGACAGAATCCATACAGTTCAACTTCAAACTACAGAGGGACACTGTATCAGAGCAGTATCTTTCCTTATCAAGTCATGGTTCTTCCGAGAATAATCACAGGTTGTTTGAAATGCATCTTTTTAGAAGTTAGAGTTTATCTAAATTGCCAGTGTAGTTCTATTAAGAATAACATTTCTCCAGTTAACTCTCAGCCATGTTTCGGCAGAAGGCATTTTCTGCAGAGTAGCTAGTTTAACATCTGTGTTTTAAAATTATTGTTCATTCATGCATTTTCCAAAGAATGAAAGAAAATATTTACCATTTTACAAAGTAATCACTAGTTAAGTATAAATCATCTTTCCCACTCTATACTGTTTAAGCCATTAAATAATGTTCTTATGAAAATGCTTAAACAAAATGTTTTATTTAAAATGTTCTGTTTTCAAAAAAACACACATTTCAGTGGAAATTAATCTTTCCCCAAAAATTGTTTGTTCCGACAACACTTCTTTTAAAAAGCCAATATTTAAAATGAAAGGTCCAAATTAATGCTAATAGTAACTGTTCAAAATAATATAAAAAAAAGTAAATTTTTTGGTTTTGTTTTGTCCTGTATAGGAGTATTACTGGACAGCACTTTTTTTCCATTCTTGGAAATAAAAGATGCCAATACATAACAAACATGGAAGTGGGGGTTGGCTTATATAATTATGTAACATTTATCATAACTCTGAGAAGAAACCTCCAATGAAGTATGTCTCAACTGTGAAAGCTGGAAGACAAAGATTAGGGCAATTTGCTCTTCTACCTATAAGAAGATAGTTTTGTTTTTTTCACTACACATCCCATGATACTCTAAATCCTTCATAGGGAAAGAAGCAGATGACAGGACAAAATAGTTGCTACTAACAATGGTTCACCAAGAGTTTCAAGAACCATAAATGCTAACACAAGGTTATTCAAAAGTCACACTAATAATTTAGAAGTATAAGGCACTGACAGCCAGCATACGTCCATTTTTCGTACGTACAAGAACAACGCCAATAATCAGAGTAATGATTCTGTTATAAATCTTGCTAAAATACAGAAAATATACACCTTAAAATATGCTGATAGTATTGTAAATGTTATCATAATAAACTGTCCATTTATAAGATAAATTTTTTACTTGAAGTAGCATAAAAACTCCAGTCTTATATTGCAATTAGTTGAACTTAGGCTCCAAAGAAACAATTACAAAAGCAGGACTCTAGAAAACACACTCTATAACCGCATCTTGATATGTATGTCTTGGGATCAGAAAAGCATCAAATGATTTAGGCTGAAAAGAGCCTTACAGATCACTTATTTCCAGACCCTCTGCCATGAGCAGGGATACCTTTTACTAGGCCAGGCTGAGCAGAGCTCCATCCAGCTTGTCCTTGGACATTTCCCAGAATGTCCCTTGAACAACTTCTCTGGACAGCTTCATCCAGTATGTCTCTAACCTCACCATAGAGAATATCTTCCCTATATATAGTCTGAATCTAAATTCTTTAAGTTTTTATTATCATTTTTTTAGGGTTTTATTACCACTTGTCTAATTACCACATCCTCTTCTAAAAATTTGTTCCCGTCTTTCATGAAACCCCCTTTAAGTACAGAAAGGCTGCTATAAGGTGTCCCCAGAGCTTTCTCTTCTCCAGGCTGAACAACCCTACTTTCATAGCCTGTCTCCATAGGAAAGCTGTTGCAGTTTTCTGACCATTTCTGTGGCCCTCCTCTGGACCAGCTCAAGGGGGTTCATGTCTTTCCTGTACTGACAACCCCAGATCTGGACACAGCATGGCAAGTGGGGTCTCATTAGAGTGGCTCAGAGGAGCAGAATCCCTTCCCTCACCCTACTGGCCATGCTTCTTTGGATGAAGCATGGGACACATTTGGTTTGCTGGGCTGCAAACCTACATTCTAGGCTTTGCTTTGACTTTCAATTCACCAGCACTCCCAAGTCCTCCAAAGGGCTGCTCTCCATCTGTTCCTCTCCTAGACTATATATGATAATATATATATATGATAATAGGGGTTGCCCCAACAAAGATGGAGCACTTGGTTTTGTTACACCTAATGAGATTCCCATGTGCCCACTTCTTGAGCTTGTCTAGGTCCCTCTGGGTGGCATCCTGTCTTTCAGATGTGTCAGCTGCACCACTCACCTTGGTGTCATCTGCAAATTTTCTGAGGGTGCACTTGATCCCTCCATCTATGTCATTAATGAAGACATTAATTTGAATTGGTCCCAATATGAATTCCTGAATGACACCATTTGTCAGTGATATCCAAGCAGACATTGACCCATTGACCACCAATTCCCTGGGTGTGACCATTCAGACAATTTTTTAGCAACCGTACAGTCCACCCATTTAATCCACATCTTTACAATTTGGAGAGAAGGATTTTTGTGGTTTAATGTAGTTTAGTTAATGAAAAAATCCACAAGCTACAGAAGTGATTCCCTGTA
>VZTT01009697.1:0-13096 GCA_013400855.1 Buphagus erythrorhynchus
GTGGCAGGGCTGAGCCTCAGGCTCGTGCCAAGGCACTCCATGACCTTACTGCTGAGGGTTGTGTATGGGGTGCTTGGCCTGTGTTTGGTGGTGGCTCAGGTGGATCTCTTTCTTCTCCAGGGAGAGAGGCTCATTTGGGAATTAAATCAACTCTTTTCTATCCTGTTTCTGCCTCTTCTCTCCCTCTGCCCTCCCTTTACCTCTCCCTCTCTTTCCTCCTTTTTCCTGCTCTTTGCTTCCCTTGTCTTTCCTTTCCACCCCTTTTCTTCCCCTTCCTTTTGAAGGAGCTTTGACTCTCTGATTTGAGGTCTTTCTTCTTCTCCTTCTTTTTTCTCTCTCTCTGAGAAATGTTATTTCATTGTTGCTTGGAATTTGCCAGACACTGAGAGAAAGAGATGTGGAAGGGAGAGCCAGACAAAAGAAAGCAACATTCAGAAAGATACAAAAAGGCAGCAGAGAAGCCCTGGCTGTTTGAGCAGGTGGCAGAGGACCCAGACAATAGGGAAGCAGTGCTGGAGATCTGTCTCCATCATGATTATTTCCTTCCCTGCCAGAATTAGCATTCAGGCAGGAGCCACTGCAACACAACGAGCCTCTGCTCCGGGGGTCACCTGGCTTTGGAAAGAGCTGTCTGAGCCTGTTTGCAAATCAAACCAACCCCCTCTGGCAGAGCTTTTTTACTCAGCAGAGTGGCTGGAGGAGGCACTGAATGTAGCACCTGCATTGCAGGCTTGGAGAAGGTCCAGGGGAGGGTGGGAGGATGTGATGGTGTGTCCCTGGAGGGATGCTGTCCTGCCAGCAGATCCTTCTGGTGCTGCTGCATGCTAGGCTAAGCAATCAGCCCTGCCTTGTTTTCCAGCAGGAGCCTCAAGATCTGCCCCCTCCCACCTCACACGAGGCACCCAGGAGCTCAAATTTGCCTCTCGCAGAAAAACTTGCAAATCTCAGGATTTTTCCTGCTTTCACACAGGATAGAATCAGGAAAAGAGGCTTAACTTTGGCTCTGCATTTCCTGATCTCTCAAGATTTACACCAGGGGTCAGAGCCAGCTTAAGCACCTTTTCTAAGTGGCTCCAACTTCAGTTAAAGATGCTCTAAGGACACCTGGGTGGGACCAGTCTGTCTGTCAGTCATGTCACAGCCAGCACTGATGGTCCCTGGGTGCTCAGCCCAGTCAGGATCCAGATTTGCCTCTCTCCCTGCCTTCCCCGGAGATATTTCATTTGATAACAGCAATAAGTCACCGCAGGCAGCACCATCCGGGACAATTATTGTGCTTGTCAAGTGGTTTGAGACTCTCAGCTCTGGGCTTTGTCCTCTGTCACACCACCCAAGGCACACAATTATCACTCAGAGGGACCCTTCCTGCCATTCCTTATTGCACTTGTGATAGCTCTGCCAACAGCCTGGACACGGAGCCATGGGAGGGGATGAAAAGCAGGGGAGCTAAGGAGACATATAAATCAGTAAGTAAAAAAGTCAGCAGGAAGGGCTGAAATTGCTGGATGTAGCAGGGCAGAGTGCAATCTTCCCAGTGGGAAGCAGTGGGAGCCCCAGCACTTGCAATCAGCCTGGAATTATCAGCCTTTGGCATGATGGAGAGGGAGCTGGGCAGGGCTGACCCACCTGGGCATGCCATGACCAGTGCCATTACCTGCCTCAGTGCCTGCTCCCACACCCTTGCTTGGTTCCTGCCCACCCCTGGCCTTGGCACAGCCTGGTTCCCACCAGCAGAATCCCTGCTGATGATTTTGTCTGGAATCCTTCACAGCTCTGTGTGCTGTGAGACCTGCGGTGGTGCAGCTGGAAGTGCTGTGTGCCTTGGGGACAGGAGAGCAAGTCTGTTCTATTTGTCACATCATTGCACTTCAGCAAGAGATCTCAGTGGCATTTGACTCCGTGGCGTGGCTCACAGTGAAGGGAGCGATAAAAAAAAATCCAATAAAAAGCAGAGCTGAGGAAAAAATTCAGAGAGAGAAGCTATTCACAGAAATCATGGGAAAATACAGTTGTGGGTGGCCAAAAGACAAGCACAGGGCTGTGAGTTGTAGAATCAGGGAATGGTTTGGGTTGGAAGGGATCTTAAAGATCATCTAGTTCCAAACCTCCCTGGGAAGGGAGGAATACCTTTGGAACTGGGAATGCCACCTTTGTGCATCCACTTTTNGAGCTGAGGAAAAAATTCAGAGAGACAAGGTATTCACAGAAATCATGGGAAAATACAGTTGTGGGTGGCCAAAAGACAAGCACAGGGCTGTGAGTTGTAGAATCAGGGAATGGTTTGGGTTGGAAGGGATCTTAAAGATCATCTAGTTCCAAACCTCCCTGGGAAGGGAGGAATACCTTTGGAACTGGGAATGCCACCTTTGTGCATCCACTTTTCTAATTATTATTTATCTATATTTAAAAGAAAGAGGAACCCAAATCATCACATGGACTCTGTTGGCCAGGGTGATGCCCAGTTATAAAAATTCAGTCCCAGCTCTGGGAAGCAAAGGATCCAAGGAAACAGAATGACAGTGAGCAAGAAGTTTTCTGCCTTTTTATGGCTGGAAAATTGATGCAAAGAAAGATTAAATGATTTCCACAGGATCGTGCAAGGGGTTGATGGCAGAGCCAGGTACAGGAATCAATCCCTGGATTTGAGCTCTAATCACAAAAGTGGTGTCAGAGAAAACAGACCTACACTAAAATTCTGCAGAAGTTTCTCCACTATGGAGATGCTTGAGGTACAAAGGGGAAATAAAATGAAACCACTCTGGATTTATCATCCTAAGTGTGCTCAAGCTAAATTACCAAAGGGCAGGATGCTGCAAGTGGTCAGGCATGGATTCTGCACAAACTGCAGAAGTATCTGATACTACTGGAGAGTTTAAAAGGCAAAAAAAAAAAAAAGGATACTTGTGAGTTCCAAACATTGCTCCTGTGAATTACAACAGCTCTTTCGAGCAGCTTTTTGGCACTTCCTGAGGAGAGCCAGTCTGTGCTCCAGGCAGCACAGCCTTTCCTTCTCAGCCGGGTCCCCAAATTGCCCATAATTTTCTGCTTTGATGAGATTATTGTGATTAGAATCCAGATTGGTCAGACTTAGGGGTCAGATTTACATCTCCTGGGATGTTTTGCCTGTGTTGGAGGCAGTTGTGCAAGGAGAGGTGGAGAGACAAGCCCTGATGGTATGAACACTTCTCACTGCTCTCCTGGAGATCCATGCTCCAGCCCTTTCTTCTCCCCTGAAACACATTTCCATCTTATTGTCACGGCTGAGGGAGTCCTTTTCAAAGACTCCTGTTGAGTTCAGTGGGCTTTGAAGAGGGGTCACAATGAGTGAGCAGCTCCTGTGGTCTGAGGAGGATGGAGCATTTCCTCACTGCTCCTTTGCAATTTGCTGTGTTTCGCTGCCCTGCAGCCCATGCAGCATCAGATGGGGTTGGGCATGGGCAGTGTGAGCATCCTCATCCCAGCTGGCCTCATCCTCAGAGCTCTTCCATGGGATTCATCCCCTCACATCCCTTTCCAGGTCTGGAGCAAGCCTGCTGGGTTAAAAAGTGTAATCTGTGTTTGCCCCTGGTGCTGCAGACAGGTAAGGTCTAAAATCCCTGATTTTAGCTGAGCTGAGCTCCTGCTGCTGGCTCTGGGACCTTCCATGGGAAGAAAGGCTCCATGAGATCCCAGCTGCTTGTCCCTTGGCAGCCCTGCCTGGACTCTGCTTCCAGCTAAATCCCAAAACACACACGAGGCTCTGGTGAGGCCCTTCCCAAGAATCATCTTCTGACTTTAGGATGACCAGTTATTCTGTATGTATCCCATTTTCCATTCCCAGTCAGCATTTTCAAAGTGCTGTGCAAAGCAGATGTTCCTCAGTGGCAGAAGTTTAATTATTCACCACTCTTCAGGCCCTCTCCTTCCCACTGCTGCCTCCCCATCCTTGCTCCCAGCTCTTCATAGCTTGGAACAGCCAGTGGTGTGAGTCCAGACAGCTCTGCATCATCTTGGATCCTGCTGGTAGTGACACCCAAAAGTGTCACAAAAATGCAGATCCTGAATGAGACTGGTGGGTCTACTGCAAAGGACCTGGCTCGCCTGGGCTGCTCTTTAGCTCCATGGAAACCACAAATAGCCATAAATTCCCTCCAACTGGATCATAATCACAGCGTTTTGCAGATTAATGGCTAATTGTGCTTAGTCTGTGCAAAGAGGAATTACTGTGCAAGCAGCTCCCACTCTGCTGTAATGGACAGAAATCACCAGTTACCATTTACTCTGCAATTATACAGCAATTAATGGATACAGGAAAACCTACCTGTAAAGCTCAGAGCTTTGGCACCTCTGTGGATAACCACAGTGAGGCTTTAAGGGATGAGGGACTCTTTAGTGACTTTTTTTGGCCCAGCCAAACCAGGTTGCTGGGTTACATTTAACCTTGTAGTGGAGAAAATATTTTCCTTTCAAAGTGGGACTTTGTACTGCTGTAGATCCCAGTGCAGTGGGAGATCCCTGCTCTTAGGAGGGCAAATCCTTATGTGCACTGTGCTCAGCAATAGCAGCAGACACAAAATGTTTCTCTCCTTTCTTGTTCCCTGCTGTCCTTTAATCAACCATCTCCTCTCCCACCATGAGGCTTTTTGCTTTTTGGTGAAGTGTTGGGTGATGGAGGTGGGCAGGGGGACCTGACGGGCAGCAGGGTGAACCCTGGGTGAACTGGCTTGGGATAAATCAAAATCTAGGTGAAAAAACCCACTCAGCACCAGGTGGGGAGGGCCTCCAGAGAGCAGCTTCCATTTCCTTCACTGGGGTCACCTCTGTGTACCTTGACTGGCCCTGACAAACGTTTGTTTAAATCTGTCCAACTCTCTCAGAAGTTTTGTTTTTTGCAGCTTTTTAAGACATATTTGCTGGAAACTGGATATTCCTTGCTCCAGCTGAAGCCTTTCAGGTTCTGGGTAGGGAAAAGTGATTGCCTCCAGGGGTTTACACATGTAACCAACTCTATCTGCTCCATCCCCAAATGAGAACTGTTTGGGTTTTGGCAGCAATATGGCATTGTTGATTTACAGTCTGCTCATGATCCCCAGCAGTCCCCAGATCCTCTCCTGCAGCACTGCCCAGCCACTCGAATTTCAGAGTTGTTTGCATCAGTTCCTCCTACTGAAAAATAGTCCCCATTTGCCAGCATTGAATTTTATTTGGTTGATTTTGGCCTGGTTCTACAATTTGTCAAGTTTGTTTTGAGTTCATAACCCTGCTGTTGGAGGTTCTTACACCCCCTCCAGAACAGTGTCATGAAATCATCCAAGTCAGTAGTGAAAATACTGAGTAATGCCAGACCCAGGACAATATCCCCTTTGAAACACCCTCCCAGCTTGACATGGAATTATCTGATTTTTTTTGTTTAATAATTTTTGTATAAACCTTATGGTGGCCTTTCTTAGTTCATATTTCCCTGGTTTGTTTATGGGGATCTGCTGTAGGATAGTAGCAGATACTCTCCCAAAATCAGGATAAATCACATCTGCTGCCTCCCCTTTATCCACAAAGTCATTAAGCCTGTCAAAAAGGAAATTAGATTGGGTTGACACAATTTGTTCTTGACAAATCTGCGCTGGCTGATTTTTATCACCTTATCATCTCGCAGGTGCTTATAAATTGATTGTTTAATAATTTGATGTACTTTCTTTCTGGGAAGACAAGTTAGGCTGACAGGTCTGAAATTACACACTGGCTCCATTTCCCCCTTTTTGAAGGGGTTTCCCTGATTTTGAGACCTCACTCAGCTTCCAAGAGTTCTTCAAGACATCCCTAATGTAAATAACCTCACCTACACACTCAGCACCTATGGAATACACAGCAGGGGCACAGCTGGATGGAAGACCCAGAATGTGTAATTTACACCCTAAAGTTGCACCCAACTTGGAAAAAATACTTTTCAAAACTGTTCTCAACACCCAAAAAATGGATTTCCAAGTTAAGGTCTGTCACATGGAAACACTTTTCCATTGTGGCATATTTTTCTGAGTGATAGGACAAGAGGGAGTGGCTTTAAGTTGAAGAAAGGGTCAGATCAGATCTTAGGAAGGAATTCTTGGCTGTGAGGCTCTGGTTGCTCAGAGCAGCTGTGGCTGCCCCTGGATCCCTGGAAGTGCCCAAGGCCAGGTTGGACAGGGCTTGGAGCAGCTTGGGACAGTGGAAGGTGTCCCTGCCCATGGCAGGGGTGGCACTGGGTGATCTTTAAGGTCTCTTCCACCCCCATTGTGGGATCCTATGAATCTTCTTCATCTAATAGGTAATGGGCATTTGTGAGGGGCATGGTTGGACATCCACAGTTTTGGGAGCATCCCCTGGAATTCTGGCAGGTGACTAGGGAGGGGAGTGACAGCTCCATTCTCTTGTTCTCCATGTTCAGCACCACCTCTTGCCTTGTCCCATCCCCTCCCCACCTCCAGGCACTCTCCAAGTCTGGGTTTGGGGTTTTTTATTTTTTGTTTGTTTGTTTTCCCTCTCTCATTCCCAGTACTCGTACGAAGGGATGGAGATTAACAGCCTGCCAGTGGAGCTGACAGTCGTGTGGAACGGGAATTTCAACATTGACAACCCAGCACAGAACAAAGGTAAAGAGTTATTTCAACTTGTCCTTGGAAGCAGTAACCTTAGCAACGGGCCCTGCTCCCTACACTTAACAAAGCCACCACCATCTCCCCGTGCTGCCTGCTGCACACTTCTTCTCTGCACTCTGCACATTATCAATTTTGGAGAGCTTTGTGTGCCCCCCCTGCCCTCCAATGCTCTCATTCCACCTGAGAAATGCGACTCTCCCTCCCACTCGTGTTGCTCTCCCTCTCTGCCCCCTGTTTCTCCCCGCATCCTCGTGTCTGGTTTTCATGCTCCTCCTTCTCCAGCTTTTTCTCCCCCTCTTTATTTCTCCTGCAGTGATGCTCTTCAAGTTAACATGCCAGGAGAGCAGGCTCTCTGCTCAGAGGCAATTTAGTAATGAGAAAGGGAAGGCAGAGGGGGAGCAGAAAGGCTGCAGCTCACCAGCAGGAGAATTCTGAGCAAAATAAAATGCTAATGATAGAAAGGATCTGAAAGCCACCTGTGTTTAACCAGCACTGATGGCACAGGTTGGATGTGCCCCTTGCAGAGGGGGCTGCACACCCAGCCCTGACCCTGAGGCAGGCTGGCTGTTCCTGGAGATGGGTGGTCCATCCACATCTTCTTCCTTCTTGTCTTTCCACCCTGGAACTTTCCCCCCAGGCTGCCCCTCCCCTTGGCAGCCCTGCATTTGCAGCTCACACCTGCAGATTCTCCTCTTCTCACATCATCACCTCTCAGAAATCTCTCCCTCCCTCTCTTTACCTTGTTGTGGACACTTCCCACACCTTTTCCCACTCCACCTGTGCCCACCAGGTACTCCCACAGTGCTGTCACCCTGTTCCACACCCTCCCTCGTGCTGAGGGGTGCTGGCTGAGATTCCCACCAACACCACCTTGAAACTCTCCTCCCCATGGCACAACCTCATCTGCCCTTCTCCCCCTCTGAATGACAGAGTTCCTGCACCAAAAACCCAAAACTGTGGCTTTTGAGGGCTAAATCCACTCAGCAAACACAACAGGCTGGAGATTCCTGCCCAGCCCTGGCACTGCCTGTGTTGGAAATGCCACCCTGCCTCTACTCTGAAGCTGTCTCCTTTTCCCCAAGCTTTTTTCCAGGACACTGCTGACTTTCATGGGCCCAAACAGTGCCATGGACTGTGAGAACCTTTAACAGTGGGGGTTGGAGGTCAGAATTTGGACACTTGCTCCAGCCCTGCTTAGTTTTGTGCTACCATAAAATGAGCACCCCTGACACAACATGGTCCACACCAAAAATGTAAATCCTTCTCTTGGGCTGCATTGAGCTGTCCTAGGTGATGGGGGAGTAAAATAAACCTCACAATCACGATGATCATATTTTAGGACTGTTTGTGCCAGTAACATAAAACACACCAGAGAATGAACTCGAGAATAATCCCTAGCACAGGCCCTTCTTGGGTTATTCCAAGCCAAAATGCTGTAAATAATAACTAGGAAAAAAATCTAGGAAGCAGCACTGGCTGGTGGCTATCCCAGATGAGTAATTTGGATATTATTATCATGTTTTGGGTCAGGAGGAGAGTTTAGGCATGTGCCCGTAGAGATAGCACATGGAAGCAATGCCACACTCTCATGAGGACACAGAGGTGACCAAGATGCCACTGCTTTCACATCCATCATCACCATGGGCTGGGCTGGGAGGCTGAAATGCTAAACTGACCCAAACCTACTGAATTACCTACAGAGATACCCACTGGGAGCATCTCAGGCAGAACAACTCAGCAAATTTGAGGAAATCCAGCAGAAAACCAAGGAAAGAGGAGTATCCCGAGGTCTGGAAAGCACTGTGCTTGACAGATGTTTTGCAGGCCTTTTGGGGTACTTTTCTTGCTCCCAGCCTGGAGAAATAGAGAGTTTCTGAGTTTTCCTTGCATTGGCCAATAGTTGCTGACTTCTAGGGGGAAGGTAGGGAGAGACAGAGCTTTTCAGCACAAAGATTTCCAAAGCCTTTGAGCTCTGGGATTGTGCAGGAAGATAAAAAGTTGCTTTTAGTCACCACTTTAGTTACCTATGGACACAGCAAAACAGAAGCACAGAGGGAAAATCTCCCAACATGCCCACAAATAAAGGAAAAAAAAAAATGTCTGAGAGCCTTGATTCTGTCACCTTCATCTTCCAGGAGGAAAATTCTGCTATCAGTCCCCTGTGCAAGCCAGGCCTCAGTTTCTACGTCTGTAAAAGAAGGATAAATAACGTGATCTCATTTTGCAGCAGGACTTCAATATTTTTAGGCTTTATTAGAAAAAGCTCAGAGTGCTTCTAATCACTTAACAGCCCAAAATGGAGCTAAGCATTAATCACTGCTGTCTGTATTAGAGTGGAATCAACTCTGCTTCAAAGTGGGAAGCAGACTGAATTTCTGGAGCAGAAGAAAGGGGTAAAGGCTGGTTGTGAATCCCTGGAATCTGCCTCCTAATGAACCATTGTGTATTTGCTCTTATCTTTTGGGATTTCTGTCAAGTCAGAAACCAGAGTGGCATCACCTTAACACAAAATTCTGGGGAGTTTCACACCCAAGTTTAAGCTGTGGGTTGGCCAGGTCTAGAAAATTCTTTTAGGATGAAGTGCTGAGTCTGAGGCTGGTTGTTGGTGACACTTTATGACATTCAGTCTGTGAAAAAGGAAGGGACTGAGGCCAAATCACTGCCCAAGCATCATTTCCTCCAACCTCCTGCTTGTAGTCCCTCCCCATACTGAGAGCAGCATCCTCCCTTCTGCCTTCAGCTTCCAAAAACACCTTTGATGAAGAATGAACTAACAAATGAACTTTATTTCAAGAAGGATATCCTATTTTCCCCCATTTCTCACCCTGCTGGAGAGTTTCCATCCTACCTCTGCCATGAGCAGCCCAGAACCCTTTCCCTCCTTGCTGCCACTGCCATGCCACGCTGTGCTGAGCTGCCTGCATTGATGCCTTAAGTTTTAAGTTTTTCTGTTCTGTTTGGGTGTGCTTTTCTGTTGTGCTTGGGTGGTGAAGACAAAACAGTCCTATTCCAGCTGGGGACTCAAGGACAATTTCTTCAAACTTCAGGCCCTGAGCATAAACAAAAAAAGGAGGGTGGGCAAGCAGGCAAGCAAGGAGGATGAAACTTCACAATTTGAGACTATTAATTGGACAGCTGGCTCCTGCATGCAAATGGACTAAAACCTCTAAAGGTGTGAGCTCTCATGACCAAGCTCTCCTTTGCTTCCACCTTGGAGCCACCCACGACAGTGGCACTGGCACTGCCAGGGTGTGCCTTTGAAGGCCCCTCACTAAACACCCATTTTACTCCCCTTAGCTCTGAGCAGCCTCTGTCCCAGCTGCCCCAGCAGCAGCGTGTCTCAGGAGCTGTTTGTGTTTCTGCTGTCCCCGCAGTTCACCTGTACAAGTGCGGGGCCATGCGCCACAGCTGCGGACTCTGCCTCAAGGCCGACCCCGACTTCGAGTGTGGCTGGTGCCAGGGACAGAACCAGTGCACGCTGAGGCAGCACTGCCCAGCCCAGGACAGCCAGTGGCTGGAGCTCTCCAGCACCAAGGGCAAGTGCACCAACCCCAAGATCACGGATGTAAGTCATGGGTCTGCGAGAAGAAGGGGGATTTCCCTCTCCTTGGTTTGTTTTCCTGATTTGGGGTTGAGTTCTGATGTCTCAGGGCTGAGCTCTGGTGGGTTGGGAAAAGCCTCAGGCACTCTGGGGATATGATCCCACTGTGGCTTCAAAGGCAGGAACAGAGTTTCATGTGTCTACAACCCTTGGGTGTCAGAATTCCACCATAATCCCCAAACAGACTGCTGATGCAGTTGTTGACTACTGGAGTCTACTCTTGACTACTGGTGCAAGCTGAGCAACCCCAGAGCACCTGAGCTGCCCAAAAAGGGCTGGCAGATGTGGTGGCATCAAGCCCTTCGGAGACCTTGGCCTTCTTGGAGCAGCTGAAGGTGAGACAAGATGCTCTGGGGTGTCTCCAATGGTCAGTGTGAGGGTAAATCAAAAGAGCCCAAATGTCTCTTGGAGCAGCCTCTCTGGCCAGTCTGGCTGAGAAGGAGGTGTTGAGTGATCCCAGAGATGTTGAGGCTTTGCTGACAGGAGGTCAAGCAAGAGGGAAGGTGTAATTGATGTTTTCTGGCAACATGACATGGACAAAGCCATGTCCAGAAAAAAAAAAAAAAAAACAAACCACCACTGACTCCAGCAGATCAAGCCCTTTTGTTTGTCCTGCCCCTGGCTGGTGTTGTGAAGTGAAAAAAGTCTTCACAGTGCAAATAAAGCCCTGTACAATTGTCAGGTGGCCCCTTGGAAGGCTCAGGGAGGAGGCAGGAGCAAGCCTGGAGTAGGAAAAGTTGGAAACTGTCCTATTAAGATAAAGAGAATGAGGGGAGGGCTGGGGAAGGACCTGCAGAATAATGTTGTTCTCCAGGAAGTTCCCTATTGATTGTGTTGGCTGGGCCAAAGGAAAAGCAGGAGGAAAGGTTCAAAAAGGAAATAAGAGAATAGGAAGACCATAAAGACAAGGAGCAGAAGAAGGGAGAAAAGGCAGGGAAGGCAAGTCAGGCCTGAAATCTAGAGGGATTTTTGTCTGCTGTCTTAGGATGCCTTTGCCATAATGCCAGACATGTTTTCAGGGTCACAGCACAGGCAGCAGGACAGACCTGAGCCTTGCAAATGAGGGCTCCATCCCTTCCAGCTGCCTTCAGCATCTCTCAGCCACCAGGCTTTACTCAACATGAGCACCCTTTGAATGTGGCCAAGGCCTGATCTACAAATGGGGAAAGTCAGGAGGGAAATGAAACAGGGAAAATTTGGGGAAATGCAAAAGAGGAAACTCCAGCCTCCACAGTGGTGGTTTAAAAGGAACAATTAGGTGGGTTGTTTTCCTAGAAAGCAAGAAAGGCTTTTTAAAGTTGTATTTGATTCAGATTCACAAAGTGTAGTTGTTATGGAAGAACCCTAAACCAAATCTATGCTTGAACATTTTGGGAGAGCAAAGGCTGGGTTGAACCTGTTTTTCCCAGATGTAACTGAAAATAACCCCTTTCCCTGTGTTTTGATCCATCTCCCTGTCATTCAGCAGCTTTCAAAGCTCTCTCTCAATTGAACTGCTGGAGCTCAGTTTATTCTGATGTTTATGGTTCATTCTTGTATTTCCAAGGTGAAGGTCTCTACTTTACTTGGATTTATCTGAGTTTGGTAATTCTGACCCCACCTGAACCACCTGAAGCTATGAAACCAAACCCAGGCAGCCAGAAAGGACAGCTACACCTGAAAATTCAGCTTTGAGACCTTGAAAACCACTTGGAGCTGGGGGAAACATCTAAAAAATATTTTCAGATTCTCAGGCCTTGTGAAACAATGATAGAATTTGGTATGGGGCAGCTGATGGATGGTCAACAAAAGCAGAAATCCAAAACACAAGGACCTGGCCATGCAGAGGGAAGGTCTACCCACATTTCCCTGCCATACTTTAACCCTAATCCTTTACCCCCAGCCTCCTTTTGAAGAGCAAACCCCTCATTCTCCACCTTACAGCTCCAGAGGGGCTGTACTTCAAATTCTGCTGGCATTTCCTCCAACAACTCTCTGAGCTCAAACAGATCATTGCAACACTCGCTCATGAAATATTCCAGCTGCATGCTGCAATCCTAAGTAGCTCTTGGAAGGCCTTTTTCTGAGCCATTAGCATGGAAGTAATCTCAAGTGGCTGGATATATATTGCAGCTAATGGTAGGTCTGGAGCTGTGGGGTGGGAGCATCCAGAGCCTGGAGAGGAGCCAGGGCTGGATCTCTGCAGGGAGGAGGAGGAACAACATGTGTACTCACACTTGTAGGGGCACTCACACCCCCTCCAGCACAGATCTCCCCCTTTCTGTACCAGCTCTGACATTTACAGAGCCACTCAGGGAAATTAAAGGACTCAGAGACTCGCTGAGCCACAAAAACCTCCTTTAGGAGTGACAAGCAGCAGTTGATACGAGCAGAAACTGGAAACTGGGATGCAGCTCTGGGTCTTCCAGAGGAAGTTGAGGCTTCCTGGAAGCTTTTGTTTCCCTTCCTAGATTTTCCTCTCCAAAACTGACGGGTCTTGTGCCAAATTTTTCACCTATGATAGAACAGGCTCCTCCTCTGCTGCTGTGAAAACAACCTGGTAACACCTTCCTCTTGGTTGAATCTATGGCAGAGCTATGAAGCAAGGTTAAAAAATCTTCCATGTGACCCTGGGAGAATCCCAGGCCCTCCTGATTTAAGGAAGAAAGTGGGTTTTAAGGAAATAAGTGGGTTTTGAAGCTAGCCTTTACAAATTAAATATTGCCCAGGGAAGGAATCAGTGGTGCTATGTTGGCTTTGCTCTAGGAAGTTTCCTGTTGGTGCTTTTTGAGTCACAGCAAGAATTTTTTGAAATCTTATGCTTTATACAGCTTTCCCTTTTCCTTTCCCTTTTTCCCTTTCCCTTTTTCCCTTTCCCTTTCCCTTTCCCTTTCCCTTTCCCTTT
>VZTT01009697.1:13949-31321 GCA_013400855.1 Buphagus erythrorhynchus
CACCATCCACCTCCTCCACACCTAACCCAACACCCTGCTCCTGCTGTGGCTTGGCCAGTTTTATTCCAGGTGGACATTTTCAGCTGAATTTCTGATGTGTGACCATTACCTACCTCCAGAAGAGGACAAAACCTCCGTGTGCTTTGGGCTGGGAATTTAGGATTTCAAGTGACTGGCTCAACCCCTTATGTCCTTGTCTTGTTCTTTCTCCCATTTCTCTCCACCGTGTCCCTCTCCTGCCTTTCCATAGCTCACGTCTACAAAGTGCAGAGCTCAGCTGCAGCTCCACAAATCCCTGCTCCTGCCTAGAAAATATCTTCTACTCACCTCTGGATGTTTTGCAAGTAGTTAAAAGAGAGTAAATGAGGTCTGGGGGAGAATTTTGCATACTCTGAGTATCTGAAGTAGGTTTGTTCCTTCACCTGCTCAGCATTGATAATTATAAGCATCCCTGGTGATCCCCAAAAGTTGTCCTTTCACCAGAGAGGATTCTGGTGCCTGGCTTGATTGTTCTCCCTTCTCCTGGCTTGTTTCCCCAGATCAACCCCGTGACAGGCCCTCGTGAGGGAGGCACCAAGGTCACCATCCGTGGGGAGAACCTGGGGCTGGAATTCCAGGATATCGCGTCCCACGTCAAGGTGGCCGGCGTGGAGTGCAAGCCCCTGGTGGAAGGGTACATCCCAGCAGAGCAGTAAGTGGGGTGTGTGGCAGAGCAAAGGCCACAGCACACCCAATGGCATTCCCACCTTCCAAGGTGCTGGGTTCTTCTGGGATATTTTTTCTTTTATCTTTACATGTATCTATATACACAGACAATGGGATGGGAGTGCTGGAGCAGCTGTCTCAAAGCTTTATTCCATCACAGTCTTATTTTACAGAATCAAGCAAGGGAGATGCAACAGCTTCAGCTGCTAACAACAGCAAAGTTCTCTTTGTTAAAGTCTTAAAAAAAAAGTTGTTAAAGTCTTTTAACAACTCTCTAGCCAATAGTATAATACTAAAAGCTGACAAGCATTTGCTTAGGCAAATTAATAAAGCTGCACATACATCTTGCTTTGAACAATGCTTGCTTTTAATAGTTTAAAACAATGGATAAAGCTTCATTATTAAGCTTACATATTTCTGCTCTCTTGTTTAACATATTTTCCTGAGGCCTATCTCTACACAGCTCACAGCCCTATTGTTTCTTGTCCTTGCATCTTCAGCATTCTTGCATTTCTCCATCCTGAGATTAGCTTTCACAGAGCTTTCTGAGAGTTCTATACCTTTTCTATTTCCCACACCAAGGAATCCATTCCAGCCTGGGAATTGAGGGATGGAAGAAGCCATTCCTCACGTACACCTCAGGATAATCCATTTATTTAATAATCCAGTTATTACTGTGTTTGGATTGCATATTTAGGTGATCCTCATGGCAAATGCCCTGAAGTTATCCTGGTTTGCACCAAGCAGGCACCCCAAGGTGTTCAATTCCAGTTTGGAAGTTAGCAATCCTGAAAAGCCTCTTGCTAAAAGCAGGAGTGATCATTAAACCTTAGAGCTGCCTCCACCATGCCAGGCTGGAGCTGAGAGGGACAAAGCCAGACCTCAGCCCAACATTTCTCTGTGTATTTAAGTGGATTCACACCACCTCAGCACTTGTCCCAGCCAGAAACCACTTTCTAAAGAATAACTTAATCCACAATTTGGATTCTGGATGGGACAGAAGAGGGTGAGCAATCTACAGTCCATCCCCCAGCACTGTGGGTGCTTTGCTCCAATTCCATCTTACCAGCACCACCAAACCATCCCTCAAACCCTGCTCCTGGTTGGTTTTTCCCCTCAGGATCGTGTGTGAGATGGGGGAAGCCAAGCCCAGCCAGCACGCTGGATTTGTGGAAATCTGCGTGGCCGAGTGCAAGCCAGAGTTCATGGCCAGGTCTTCTCAGCTCTACTACTTCATGGTAAGTTCCTAAAAAAAAGTTCTCCTTGGCCCTGACCTCCTTGGGCTTGGTCCTCCCTGCTCCCTCTGTCCATTGTCCTTCACCACGTTGAGCCTCTGAGCTTTTCGCTGCTGTTCTGGGTGCACCAAATTGTTCATTCCATTTCCTTTCAACATCTTGTTCCTAGCAAAAATAGCTGGTCTAATTAAAGTTTTAACAACCTAATAATAGTCCAGATTATTAGTCCAGTTACAGTTCCATGCAGCCGCGGTCCAAATTAATATGGAAAATTCTCATTAATACTTAAAAATGCTGTAGAGGAAAGGAAAAAAAAAGAGCTAAAAAAGGGAAAAATTTCCCTAGTATCTTATTTTTTTTTTATGCTCCTGCTACCAACACCCCTCTGGTTGGAGCCACCAGTGTCCTCCAGAAGAAAGTTGGGGGTTGCCACTACTCATTACAACCCCGGGATCTTCAGTGTCCGATTTTGGGGTTATGATGACTCTGAAACCTGGAAAAGTCTTTCTTCCCAGCCTGAGCCTTGATGAAGGAGTCAGGAGACGTAGTTTGTGCTTCTCAAGGTTGTTTATTTTCTTCTTATCTATAACATTCTCTTTCTGTCCTGTGAGCTCCTCTCAGCAGATGGGACACGAGGTTCTGTGCCCCTGTGGGCTGGTACTGACATTATATACTACAAATTACGTGTGCTGTGTTTACAATCCCATACCAATAGTTATCACCTATGTTGGACAGTGAGTCCCTACTCTAACCCAATAGAAAAGTGTCACCATCACAGTGAAACATGGAGGACATGAAGAAGAAGAAGAAGAAGAAGAAGAAGAAGAAGAAAAGAAGAAGAAGAAGAAGAAGAAGAAGAAGAAGAAGAAGACATGCCCAAATCCCTCCATCTTGTCCCTTAAACCCTAATCCTAAAACCCCTAAATTCTACTTTTCTCACCCTATAACAAACCCATTACTATTCTACTTAAACCCTTGTGGTCTGTAATTCTTCTCTCAGGGTTGGCAGCCTTTCCCATGGGCTGAGATCAAAGGCACAGGTGCCATTGGCTCCCTGCCATTGTCCCCAGCGATCCAGGGCAGCCACAGGAATGTCCTGGACTCCCACACTTCAGCAGCACGAGTGTGATGGTCTCAGTCAGGTTTCTTTCTCCTCCCTCCTGGATTCCCCCGGGTGTTTATTCATCCCATCCACACCAGGAGCACTGAGATCAGGACAGATCCAGCTCAGGCTGCTGTGAGCTCTAGGATGTGGCTGGGGCTCAGTGCTGGTGGGCAGCAGTTTTGGATGCTCCATGATGAAACGGGAGACACCTGCAAGCTTCAGCTTCTGCTCAAGTGCAAACACATGTTGTACACTCAACCTGTGCTTTTTTCCTCCCTTCTGATGATGTTCCTTGTCCAAGAGACCTGATTATTCCTCTAAGGCCCCTTGCTGGGGACATGCAAGCATTGTCTGGCCTTGATCTGTTCAGATCTGTGCAGGTTTGAGATGAGAGGGTCCCTTTGTTCCCATCAAAAGCTCTCGACTCCTGCAAGAGAATGGGTCTCTTCTGAAATTATTCACATGCCTGAGCATTTCTTTATGGTAAAGGCAACTTGTAATGAATGCAAATGTCTTGGATTCTCCCCTCGAGCTACAGAAATTTCTCTGTTCTCTGCATTTTCCGATGTCACTCAGGTGTGGCGGGGGCAGAGAAACACCTTGAGAGAAAGCCCCTACCAGGCAGCCAGAAGGGCTCTTTCCAGGACATTACACTCCAACGTGTCACCTTTGCTACTCTTGGAATTTCTGTCTGGTTTTGATCATCCGTGTCCATCTGTGACAGCTTTTCCCTCCGCTTGCCGCCCTCCCGGCTGCCAGGGCACGAGCACGGAGCCACCAGGGTTTTCTCTGCCGAATACCTTGCTCCCTTTGTGCTAGACAAAAAAACCCAAACCCAAAATACAGACACTCTCCAGCCTGCCCATCATATTCCCTCTCTGCTTTCACAGTGGGAGCTGTGGTTTTTTTTTGGATTTTTATGCCAGGAGGGCAGAGATGCTGTTGCAGGAATCTCAACGTGCCTTGGCATCCTGCAGCGGTGAGCGGCAGCTTGAAGGGGAAGAAGATGTTTGAAAACCAAGGAAGGGCATCACCTGGGAGATAAATGTCACTTCCTGACTCATAGCAAACCTTCTGGAAAATTGCTTTTTGAGACATTTGAAGGAAAACTTGGTCAAAGTCGGCCAACTGGTTCAGCCTTTCCTCATCTTGCAAGAATTCGAAGAGATGATGGTTTGGACTCAACTGAGTGTTTAATTTCAGTGTTTTAAGAAAGAGGTGGCTTAGTTTAGGGATGCCAGAATGGTTCTTCTCCACCTTTCTAACTAGAACTTTTAAATTCAAATAGCTGCTCATTTGTTTTAAACTAATTTGTGATCAAAACCTGCAAGCTGCATTAGAAAGTACAATAAGCCAAGAGGGAAACAAAGCTGAAATGAAATTTATGATGATCTAAATGAAATATATTTTTTCACAGTTATTCATTTTCTTGCTGTGATTATTGCCCCAGTCTTTCAATGAAAAAAAAATATTATATTCACTTCTCAATTTGGGTGCTGAAGAAAGTTTACCTTTATTCTGGCTTTAGATGAAAATATTGTGTCTCAGTGCAGGTGCTGTGCAGGCTACTCTACACTTCCTCTAAGTCTGCTCCTAAAATCTTTGTTTTGGAGAGCATTTCCCATCCATCCCTTTCATCTTTTCCCCTCTTGCTGCTACTGTGGAACCTCTAGAAAGGAAGCCCAGGTGCACAAGCTGTGTTTGAGTCACATCTTGCTCTTCCTGTGTTCCCAGGAGGAATGGAAGGGCAGCCAAGGTCTTGACAAGCTCCATGGGGGACAGTTTAGACCCAGCTCTGATGGTTCTTCTCTGTGGAAAACCTGTGTGCAGGAGATGCTGGAGGAAAGAAAGGGTTGGGGAGCTGAGGAAAGTGGGTAAAATCCTAGGAAATGCAGAAAACTTCCTGTCCTCTTTCCCTCGTTGTCACTCTCCAGCCCATCACGGATCCACAAAACCCTCCTGGCATTTTCCACCACCTTCCACCAGGGGTGAAATGCTGAACAGCCTGGAGTTTTGCTGGGAATGTGCTGTGCCATATTCAGGAAGGCCACTGTGAATAATTAAGGGTTGATCACAACTTTGAAAGCTGAGCCACGAACCCATTTGTAAGACTGGCTCCAGACACAGCAGTGCTTTTCCAAGGAGCATTCCTGGTGTGGCTGTGGCCTGTGAGGATCCTCAAAAGGCCATGGCTGCTTTATCTACCCCAAGGAGAGGGCAGGGAACCCACCCAGGGGTGGGACAAAGGTATTTTGGGTCTTTAA
Organism: Buphagus erythrorhynchus; assembly: GCA_013400855.1. Lineage (NCBI taxonomy): Eukaryota > Metazoa > Chordata > Aves > Passeriformes > Sturnidae > Buphagus > Buphagus erythrorhynchus. The sequence continues at coordinate 19,259 of VZTT01009697.1, forward strand.
CTCAAATGCTCCTTTATGATCTTTTAATCAGATACTGCTGCCGAGCTGCTGTGCAGGCTTTGGGCATTTCCAACCCATTTTCTCCCAGGTGGGAAGTCACCTCCCAGCTTCAGCCATCAGCAGGAATTTGTACTGGTGGGGATGTCCATCAATAAGGGAATTGCCATCAGAGCTTGAGGTAGTGCCCAAAATATAAAGGAGCAGTACTGAAGTGCATCCTTTGCATTTCCATACTCTTCCTGCAGTTTTTATCCCATTAAAAGAGAATGGTAGAGAATATTCCCAGAAAGTCAACACTCCAAGGCTTGGTGAATGGCTGGAAATGGCCCAGTGGAAAAGGACCTGGTCAGCAGTGGCTGAACACCAGGCCAGGTGTGTGCAGGTGGCCAAGAAGCCAACGGCACCTGGATTGTATCAGGACTAGTGTGGCCAGCAGGACCAGGGCAGTGCCCACCCCACTGTGCTGGGCACTGCTGAGGCCCCACCTCAAATCCTGGATCCAGTTTTGAGCTCCTCAGGGAAGGGAACAGAGCTGGGAAGGGTCTGGAGCCCCAGGAGGGGCTGAGGGAGCTGGGAAGGGGCTCAGCCTGGAGAAAAGGAGGTTCAGGGGGGACCTTGTGGCTCTGCACAACTCCTGACAGGAGGGGACAGCCGGGGGGGATTTGGGATCTGGGAGCAGGGAACAGGGACAGGAGGAGAGGGAACGGCCTCAGGCTGGGCCAGGGGAGCTCAGGGTGGATATTGGGAAAATTCCTTGATGAAAATGCTGCCAAGCACTGGCACAGGCTGCCCATGGAAGTGGTGGAATCGTTGTCCCTGGAAGCATTCAGGGTGCTTGGAGAGGTGCTTTGGTTGTGGCTTTGGCAGTGCTGGGTTGATGCTTGTACTTCCTGATCTTAGGGGGTCTCTTCCAACCTCAAAAATTCTATGATTCTAAGTATAAAACCAGCTTCCAAACCATCAGGTGAAAACCAGCCAGGTTTAGACACAAAAAGTGCCCAGCTCTGACAATAGATCCTCCTACAGAGCTGTAAGTCTGATTTTCATGTTCTGCCCTTTCTCCAAGAGCTGCATTTAGAATAGGAGCAAAATGGAAAAATGGAAATCTTGCCGCTGTTTTTCAAAATGATTAAACCAGAGGGGCCAGGGCACAGAGGTGTCTGTGTGTGTGTGAGAGTGGGAGCTGTGGTGTGTGTCAGGTGGTTTTATAAACATGGATTAATGGTCTCCAAAGCTCAATAAGGTGACTGCGTGATGTACCTGCTCGCTCAGAGGAGCTGAGAGCTTCAAGCACTTGTGTCATCATTCTTAAAGAGAGGGGGAAAGAAATAATCTTCATTTAAATGCATATAGTAGCTTTTCACTTGGGACTGAATGGAAAGTTTTTCTATTAAAATGCAAATGAAAGAATAAACTGTAACTCCAAATTTCTCCCTGAATATTGATGTCTCCTTTCTGTATTGTGGTAACAGGGTGATCTGTGCCTTCAGAGCATGAGTATTTTATCTTGATTTGGGGAAGAAGGGGGGGTAGCAGGGTAGGAAAAAGAGTTTTGAGATTTGGGGCCTCCAAAGGAACTGTGCCCCTCTTTGATATATTAACACAGAGCTGTGTTAGGCTGGGAAAAGAGGCTCAGAAGATCAGCAGGAAAAGGGAAAAGGTGTTGAAGGGGGCAGTGCTGCTTCTGTGGCTGTGGCATTTCAGAGGACACCTTGACAGGAGCACCACCACCATGTGTCAGTGCAGGACAGCTCGAGGCTGCCTCAACATCCAAGTCAGGGAAGAGAAGGATTTAGGGTCATGTGTGGGCATTTTGCACCAGGGCAGGTTCAGGCTGGACATCAGGAGGAATTTGTTCATGGAAAGGGTTTTGGACATCAGAATTGCACCAGGAGGGGATGGAGTTCCATCCCTAGAGGTGTTCAAAGAAGAACTGGATGTGCTCTGTGCTGGCTATCAAGGTGGGGATCAATTATCTTGGAGGTCTTTTCCAACCTCTGTGATTCAAGGATCCTATGTGGAACAAACTCAGATGTTCTGCTGAGCCACAGCTCTCCTCTATCCAAGGGGGAATGGTTTCCCACTGCCAGAGGGCAGGGTTACATGGAATATTGGAAAGGAATTGTTCCCTGTGAGGGTGGTGAGGACAAACAAGCTGTGCCTCACCCCTGGAAGTGTCCAAGGCCAGGTTGGACAGGGCTTGGAGCAGCCTGGGAGAGTGGAAAGTGTCCCTGCCCATGGCAGGGAGGTTGGAATTAGATGATCTTTAAGGTCCCTTCCCACCCAAACCATTCTGTGATTCTGAGAATCAAGAAAGTGGAGTGATTTTTCAAAACCAAATAATTTTCATCATTTGCGAGTTCCACAGATTGGAGGTGGAGATTAAAATCCAATCAAACCAGTTCATTGCCTGAGTTATCCTGCAGAGCTGGTGTTGTGTGACAGCACAAAGACCCCTGAGCTGTGCCAAACAAGCAGTGGGGATGAGAGATTGCGACCCAAGGTGCTCCAGGCATGGAGCTGTCTTTGTAGGACTATTTCTGAGGGGTTACAAGGGCAGATCTCATTTTGGAGGGGTGAGAACAGGCTGGGGTTGGGTCTGAACTTGTCCCACCAAACCTGGCATTCGAGCAGAGGGTCTCTGACAGGACTGGTGTCACCCCAGGCTCCTTTATCAGCCACAAGACATGGCCAACTTCAGAAGTCCTGATAAATCCCTGGGGGTGCCTCCCTCTCTCACCACTAACAGGAGAGGGAAGGTGCCTCTGCTCCTCTGCCGTGTCTCCAACACCTCCCTTTGCCTCCACAGACCCTGACCCTCTCCGACCTGAAGCCGAAGCGAGGACCAGTGTCGGGTGGCACCCAGGTGACAATCACAGGCAACAACCTCAACGCTGGCAGCAACGTCATTGTGACCTTTGGGCGACAGCCCTGCCTCTTCTACAGGTACAGAGGAGCCCTTCCTGCTGCTCCTGCCTGAGTGTGAAAGATTAAATGCCAATTAAAAGTCAGGAAACTTCCCCTGCAGCCCTGACACCTTGTCCTTCAGTTGCCTCCTTTGCTCATGGCCATGTCTATGCTGCAACAGGACTTGTGCATTCTGCACCATGCACAGCCTTGCTGGCCATGTTCTGGGGAGAGAAAATAGGATTTATTTCATTGTTTTGACTGGTATTTGATGTGCTTTTTCCCGTGGCCTCTTGTCAAATTTCAGTACAATTCTCCACGGTCCTGCGCTCTGCTACTTGCTCTGGGAGTGCGTCGTTTAAAAGATTCATTTTCATGTCCCTGCTTTAGTAGAGGTGACAAAGAAAATCTGACAACATCAGTTTGGAGTACTAAACCACCTCCCTTTTATCCCAGAATAGTCCTGTAGTACTAAGAAATGGATGATTTGCAACATTTTAGCTCAATGTTGGCTCCTGTTCAATGGCGCTTCAGAGAGGCTTAATGTCAGTGTTACCTGCTGGATGTTCCCTGATCCCTGTGAGAATCAGTCTGAATCCCATTCCCAGGGGCTCCCACAGCTCAAAACCACCCAGGGCAACACATTTTGCTGCCAGTAGTGATGGGGGCTGGAGATGGAGTTGGCACATTTCTCCCAAATATGTCCTTGGCAGAGGAAGCGCTCATTCCCAGGAGAGCTGGGAGCACTGCCCTGGGGCAAAGCCCTTCCCTCTGCTGGCTGTGGGGATCCTCTTTAGCAGCCTGTCATGGCTGTGGAGCCATCCAGCATCCAAAATTCAGCAGGGTGAAGCCACGGTCTGTGATTTGAAATGCCAAGTGGGAGCCACAGCTGCTTGGAGATGCTCACTGAAGACTGGGGAATTTTAGGAGGGATTGAGCGCTGTCTTTTGGGGGAATTTAGAGGGCACCTGGAGGGTGCAGCCATTGAAGGTGACTTACAGCCCCATTTTAGGGGCATAAGATGAGGCTGCATCACAAATCACAGGACTGGGAAGATGGAGAATGTTTGGTGCCTGGATTTTTGACTCATTTTGAAAGGAATGCAGACCTGGAGCTGGTTTTGAACCCTGCCAAAAAGGAAAGCTTTATGCAGAATCCTTTTTCAGTATAATCATAAAATGCTTCCCACTGTATTAGCACTTCCAAAGGTCCCAGGAACGCTGCAAACTGCACTTAAACAAGACTTACAGTCCTAATGCAAAGCAAACTTTATGATCCCAGACTGCAAAGCTGAGGTGCAAACACCCCTTTTATGAGCTGCTGCTGCACATGTCTGCAGGCAGGAAGGAAACATCCATCAAATATTTAATCACAGAGAAATACTTCTGGAGAGAGGCCTGGTTTGGACTGCCCTTGGGGTTCAGATTTTACTCTGAGTCCTGAGAGATGAAGGCTCTTGTGGTTTTATTTAAACCAGTGAAAAGGCAATGCCACTTCCCCAGACACTGCTACAGGAGCATAAATGGTTCACACCGAGTTTCACCTCTTCAGTGCATAGGTTTGGGCCACAGGAGATGAGAATAAATAACTGGGCTGGTTTTGGCACCATTTTGCTGCTGGTAGCACCTGGTTCACATTTACTTTCTCCTCCTCCCAGGAGATCCACCAAGCACATTGTCTGTAACACCACAGCCTCCTATGAAGGCTTTGAGAAGGTGAAGGTGTCTGTGAGAGTGGACAAGGCCAAGATCCATCAGGAGCTGCACTATGAGTATGTAGAGGATCCCACCATCCTGAGGATCGAGCCTGAGTGGAGCATCTTCAGGTGAGTATCCCAGGGGAACTGGGCATTCCAGTTCCCAATTCCCATGGTTTTTGAAAGGAGCACTGCTCTGGTAACTTTGGTCCTTGGTGTAGAAAACTGATTTCCAAGCATTGTGTCCACCAAGAATTTGTGCAGAGATACTTCCCAGAGCCAATAGATCAATTGGGGTGGATTAGAGTGAAACGACACTGAATGATGAGTGTTTGTAAATATATGTTATAAATATATACCTACACATATATAGGTATATATATATAGGTATATATATCCACATATATAGGTATATATATATAGGTATATATATTATATATATATTTATATTTATATATATATTGCAAATATATATATAGGTTTATTTCAGAACAGTTTGGTGGCAGGGGAAAGCACCTACATATCCATTTTGGTTGCTCTTATCTCCAGCAATATGAAAATACAGAAGCCTAAAAACATTACATAAGAAAATGCACAAGAAAGAAAAGATGAGAGTAGAAAGATTGCACCACTCATAGGCTCCACAAAACTTGGTCATGGCAATTTCGATGTCTGTTGGTTGAAGTGATGGTCACAGACTGGATCCATCAGATGACAAGGGGCATCCCAAAGAAATGATGACACAAATCCCCAGAACACAACCTCTGTTGGGTTTATACCCAGGTTCAGGTGGGAATGTCCAGCAGGGAGTGTCCCTGTGGATCAGGGACACCGGGGTGATGGAATGTGGTGGATCACGAGTTTTTGACACCTTTTAAGTCGACACAGATGCCTCTTGCACCAGCCCAGTTGGCTCCATGATGTTTCACCATGGCCCATCAGCAGAGTGGACCAAGGACGCCTGAATGATGGAATGTTGTGGATCATGGGACACTTTGGGAGTCTTTGACACCTTCTCAGATAAATTAAATTAAACGGGCCTATTAAAATTAGCCCATCATGGCCCATCAGCAGAGTGAGCACCTTCAGGCTCTGTGTGAATGTCCCAGCACTGCCCTGGGCAGGGGAGTTATCACAGACAAAATTCCACCTCCCAGGGTTGCCTCTTTCCTTCCCTGGTCCAACAGAAGCTGCAGCCTGAGCTGGGCTGTGCTGGCCCCTGGCACCTGGGTGGGTGCTTTGCCCCTGGGCAGCGTGCCCTGAGGGTTTGGGCCACCAGCACCCCAGTGCCTCTTCTAGTACCACATTCTTCTCCCTAGACCTAGCAGGACTGGACAATGGTATCATATTTATCTTATCCCAAGTTCCCTCCACACTCCAAATTCCATTTGTAGGTGTATTTGGGGAGGGGTGGCTTTGGTGGTCACAGATGAGCAGCTGCTTCTTTGCACTTTGCTGCAGTGGGCAGAAGCCTTTCCATGATTTTAACAATATTTAAGCCACGAGCCATTTCATTCTCTCACAGTTTGCAAGCTGCAATTCCTACATTTCCCACAGCCCTCATGGATTTGATGCCTAAGCATCAAGGACTAAGCACTGCCTGTTTGGCCACGGTGCCTGAAAGCCCCAGGGCTCTGTCCTGAGATGAAACACAAAGGGAGCCCTGCTCCCTGCCCTATCCAAGAGCCTTTCTCCTCGTTAGGGATCCCTTTCTCTCTTCACCCCCTTGATGCTGCTTTGGTGAATTCATAGGGTTCACGTGCCTGAGAGCAGCACTTGCCCTGGTTGTGGAAGGCATCAAAGTGATACCCAAACTCTCAGAAGCCTGGAGAAATGGGCTCAGAAAAGGAGAAACTGGTCATTAAATGCACTGGTGTTTCCTTGAGAAGATACAAAATAAGAAATCTTAGTCTCCCCTCATTCATCCACGGCAGCTCTCTGCTTCCCTGTCAAACTGGACTGCTTGGAGTCCCTGGGGATTAGGAGCAGGGCTTATAAATCCCCCCAGTTCAACTCCCATCCCAAAGATGTTTTCACAAATCAATTAGTGCCTTTAATTACCATGAGGGAATTTACTGATTTAGCTGGATTGAGTCTTTGCACGTTAGGCTTGAAGCTTCAGTGTTGAGATTTTCCATTTGGGGCTTTTCTTTTCAGTTAGAGTCCAGGTTATCAGTGAAATGAGAAATCACTTTACTCCCTTATAAAGTGAGTTCAGTGCTGCTTAAAAGGTGATTTCTCTGCTGAAGCTGCCAGACAGAGGTGAAGGAGCAGCCAAAGAGATGCCTCAGGTGTCTTAGCAAAATTTTGCCCAGCTTGGAGGTGCAGGGACTCTGTGTCCCATGGCTGGATGGATGGGATGTCCCATCCCAAACCCCAGAATAATGGAAATAAGGGTGAGGTGCTTGTTTAGGGGGAACTAGATTATTTGTGGGGTGTGTAGCTGCTAGGATGGATGGCTGGGACTGCACTTGTCTCATCACTCATGGAATTATTAAGGCTGGAAAAGACCTCTAAGATAATTGATTCCAATTCTTAACCTAGCACTCACATGTTCACCTCCAAAATGTGTCTCCAAATGACACATCCACACAGCTTTTGAACACTTGCAGGGATGGTTTGAGCATTTCCAGTGATGGAGCATTTTTGGGTACAACCTCTCCCCTTTGCTTTCTTCACCTGAAATGAGGAAGCATCAACTTAAGCATTAAAAGATGCTCATTTTAACCAGACCTACCCAATTTCATCCTCCTTCTTAAGCACTTTTGAGTCACTCCAAAGGTGCCCAACCCTGGAGAGAGAAGATGGGATATCCAGGATTACCATGGGGGTTTGGGGTGTCAGGGAGAGTTTTAGGTGCTATAACTGTGGGGCTGAGCTGTTCCCAGGGAGAGAGGATTGCCACTAAACCAGCTTTGCTAAACCAGTGAATGAATGCTCCAAGCCTGGCTTCAAACCTTTTCAAGGGCCATTTTTCAAGACAATAAAGAAAAGATCACTGCTAATTTACTTCCATAGCCAAAAAAAAAAACGTCACGCTGGGCTGGCAAATAAATACAATTTTATGAGGCTCCATTAATACTTTTGATCTGGGTTTGATTTGAGTTACACCCAGCAATTACCTGAGTCTGCAGGCAGAAAATGATACTCAAGGTCTTTTGGGGCAATAAACAGTTAAATTCTGAGAGCTTTTGGCACCTCTGTTATTTTGCTGGGCAGCAGCAGGTCTCCAGGCTCTGCTCCCACCTGGCTGAGCATCCAGATGAAAGCACAACTGCCAATGGCTGGTAATTTTCAAGGCAAGAAACAGTTTTATTTACTTTATTTTCAAGCCAGAGAGGGTTTGGGGGTGATTTTAAGTCTTCAGCAAACAAAAAACTGCTTTACCTTTTTTCTTTCCCTCTCTCTCAGATGTTGTGGCTGCATTTATTACCTGTGGTCTGAGCCTGTAAGCTCAGATTCCAACCTAAATATAGGATTTTTGACACGTGGGTTTAAAACTGTGTGCACAGATTTGGTTGATTAAATAAAAGGATTTGTGTTTATATAGACACAAATACCTGTAGGTGTGTTCACACACTGGATTTTTGCAGAACACGTGAAGCTTTCAGCCAAGTAAAGATATAAAATCCCTTCTAGTTTGAATCAGCAGAGATTAATTATATTAGTAATGATATTATTATTAAATTATGTAATAATAGCAATAAAATAACATTTTTTTATTATTAATATAAAGGCTCATAGCCAAAATTCAGAAGCTCCAGGATGGTGAAGAAAGAACAATTTGGTTTATACACTTCTGGGTTTTGAAGAATGAGCTCTCCCTGGATGATGTCAGGAATCTTTACAAGGAAGCTGAATTTTGGGGAGAGGGTATTTTTTTCTGTAAGGCAGGGAAGAGAAGATCTCTTGTAAGCAGATGAGTGACTTTAGCAGAACCCCTTGTGCATTCAAAAAAACTCACCCAGATCTTATGGAAACAGCAAAGTGTGGGTTTGCCCCATAAAATTTCCCATTAGCAATTTCCTGTCCTAGCTGATGATTTCAGAGAGAAAAAACTTGAGATACTCTGCAAAACTCAAGGTCAAACGTTGCCCTAAGCATGGACCAGTCCAGTCCTTGAGTGACAGACCATGAGGAGCCTCCCAGAGAGGTGTCCCAGGAGTACCTGCTGAAAGATGTGGTTGTGCCAATTCTCTTTGGATAAACCCAAACTGTTTGGTTCATCAGTGTGGGTGTCACTGGAGGGGCTGGAGCAGAGCTCACCCAAAGCTGACAGCTATTCTGTGTGTGTTTGCATTCATTCCTGCCTCTCCAGCTGATTAATAATGGAAGATAAATGAGGAACACTGAAAACAAAGGTCAGAAATGGGGGAGATTTGTTGCCTTCTTCCTCACAGGGTGTTTATTCTCTGGTGTTTTCTCATTTATAATGCACGTGCTTCACCTTTCCTGTATGTGCAGCTTCACCTGGAGGCAGGAAAGGGATTCTGAGCTTTCTTCTCACAATCCCATTGATTTCCACATGGCCTCCCCTTCCCAGCAGGAAATAAACTGCATCCTGGACAGTGTCCCAAGGGAGTTGTAGAGGCAGGTGCTGAGACTGCTGAGAGCCCTCCTCACCCTGGGAAACCCTCAGAGATGGGGCTGTGACATCTGAAATGTCTGCTGATGACATTTCCTCCTCCTGTCCTGGCTGTGTGAGCCCTGACAGGTGAAGGTTTGGCTTTCTTGGGTAATTTTTCTCCCTTCAGCCCTGGATCACTCTGCCCCCACCTCATGCTGTAACAGCAGAGCTCACCCTGATAGATCAGAGCTGCTTTAATTTGGGATGGCCAAAGCTGCCTGTGGTGGACCCTTCTCTTTAATGTGATGTTTGGAGCCAACCCTGAGAAGCTTGGGAATGACCCTACAGTTTCTTTCCTCCTTCCCCTCAATTCCCTGAAATCCCACAGTTGCTGGCTGCAGCTGGAAGAGGCAGAGGAAGGAGAGAAGGGAATTTCTGAGAGCAGGGGAAGGAGAGAAGGGAGTTTCTGAGAGTAAAGGAAGGAGAGAAGGGTTTCTGAGAGTAGAGGAAGGAGAGAAGGGTTTCTGAGAGAAGGGGAAGGAGAGAAGGGTTTCTGAGAGCAGGGGGAAGGAGAGAAGGGTTTCTGAGAACAGAGGAAGGAGAGGGGAATTTCTGAGAGCAGGGGAAGGAGAGAAGGGTTTCTGAGAGCAGAGGGAATAAGAGAAGGGAGTTTCTGAGAGCAGAGAAAGGAGAGAAGGGAGTTTCTGAGAGTAAAGGAAGGAGAGAAGGGTTTCTGAGAACAGAGGAAGGAGAGGGGAATTTCTGAGAGCAGGGGAAGGAGAGAAGGGTTTCTGAGAGCAGAGGGAATAAGAGAAGGGAGTTTCTGAGAGCAGAGAAAGGAGAGAAGGGAGTTTCTGAGAGTAAAGGAAGGAGAGAAGGGTTTCTGAGAGTAGAGGGAAGGAGAGAAGGGAGTTTCTGAGAGTGTTTCCTTGTGGTGACAGAGACTGTGGGGAGTGAGGAGGGCTCCAATACATCTCCACATAAAAATGAGAAAATCCTCCAGATGCCCATGGGCTGTGGCTTGTGGGAGTTGGCTTTCTCAGGAAATTGGCTTTTGAGCAAGGGGACACAGATGCTGGGAATCTCTGTTTGTGTTGGATCCTGATCTACCTGGGCCACCACATGGAAATCAGGCCAGTGCCTGATGCACACCAAAGCTGAAGACTTTGGCTCAATTTCTTCTAATTGCTGCAGGGCTGGGGTTCCCTGGTGGCACCAAAGAGCTCACTGAAGTGACATTGTCATGGGCAGGGTGAGGTTTGATAGCAGGTTAGATATGGGGCTCTACACCTCAACCCAGAATCATCAAGAGCTGTTTCCATGGTTCTGTGTCTGTCAGGGCATTTTGGGCTGGAACAGCTCCCCAGGGAATGGGCACAGCCCCAAGGCTGCCAGAGCTCCAGGGGAGTTTGGACAACACTCCCAGGGATGCACAGGGTGGGATTGTTGGGGTGTCTGTGCAGGGCCAGGGGTTGGACTGGATGATCCTTGTGAGTTCTAATTCAGGATATTTTATTATTCTGTGACTGATTGAGGTAATATAGGAGATACAGCCCGTGGACCATTTAAAGACCCTGTGATAAATCTCCACTGTTCTTCTCATCCCCAAAGCTTGTGATTGCTGAATGATGACAATGAGAACCACCCAGAGGCTGCCTGACATGGCAATTTTAGCAAGCATTTGTCTTTACTTATTTCTCCCCTTATGAATGAAAAATTATTTGTTTTGTTCTTCTTTCCCTCTCTCTGGGACTGCAAGACATGGTCAGGCACCTTGCAACCAACATTTAGGAGCACAGATCACCCATCCCTGGTGTGATGAGTCCTGACATCTATTAGCTAGGTTCATTCTTTAATTCCATTTCTTATTCTCCAGTGGCAACACTCCCATTGCTGTCTGGGGAACTCACCTGGACCTCATCCAAAACCCTCAGATCCGGGCAAAGCATGGTGGAAAGGAGCATGTCAATGTGAGTACCACTGCAGAGCTGGGCAGGGGACATGCCATGGGGGGACAGGGGCTGGCTGACAGCTCTGGAGCTTGAAATCTCCTATTGCAGCCCAAAAAAAGAGGGCATGGTTTGTTTCCAGAAATATTATCTCATCCCTGAAGGACACACACAAAAAGGAAGGTTTTTGGTAGGGCTGGAACCAAACTGCAGGGTCTTCTGAGACCTTCACCTTTGTCTTTGCTTCTCCAGCTTGCTGGGATTCATTTCAGGTAACCTGATAATCCAAACTGGAATCCTGAGCACAACTGAGCATGCACTGCATAAACATTTTTGGAAAAACAATCAGAGTGTGAGACCAAGGTGTCAGTGAGGTTTTGACTAATCTGTGCTGTGCAAACAATAAGGGAAGAAACTTCTATTTCCAGAAGGAAAGGAAGTCAGGGAAAGATGCTGATGCTGCAACAGAGGCTGAGCTCTCTCAAGAGGCACAGGAGGCCCTGCTGAAGTGCAAACTGCTCCACACACCTGCCTCTGCAAGGCTTTCCTAAGCCCTGCCCAGCCTCGATGGTGTGATGAGGAATGTTTGGAAGCAGTGGAGCACCAGCCAGGATAACCATGGGGGTCTGCTCCTCCCTCTCCCTGAGAGCCAGAGGAAGGATGGGGGCATTTCCCATAAACACTCCTTGTGTCTTTCCTGAGAACTGTGAGGTTCAGAACAGCACAGAGATGACCTGCCAGGGTCTCTATATCCCATAAATACTCCTTGTTTTGTGTTTCTTTCCCCAGAACTGTGAGGTGCAGAACAGCACAGAGATGACCTGCCAGGGTCTCTATATCCCATAAACACTTGTTTTGGGTTTCTCTCCCCAGAATTGTGAGGTTCAGAACAGCACAGAGATGACCTGCCAGGGTCTCTAGCTCCCATAAACACTTGTTCTGCG
>VZTT01009698.1:3272-15175 GCA_013400855.1 Buphagus erythrorhynchus
ATCTGTGTTCTTTTTAACACATTTCAAATGCATAAAGTACTAAGCTCTGTAATCAGATCTTAAGGCTTATTAGTGTTTTGTGACCCTGTCTAAAAATAAGAGGCTAGCATTTTTATATACCATAAAGCAGGATTTCTTGGTTCCTTAGGCAGCCTGTTTGTATCAAAATCCTGTTCCAGAATTGCAATGTGCTTCCTGCCTGCCTCCCGGTACTTGCAATTGTCTGATCTCACGTCAGCAGTTAACTTGTTCTGCTCAGCTCTGACCTCTTTGCTGTGAGTCACACAAGCCCTCCACCTTTGGCAAATACAGTCGGTCAACATACAATCTATCACAGAAAATGAGAGTATGTGCTCTACTCTTTTCCACCTGACTTGGAGAAAGAAATAAAATGCTTGTAGTTTTCCTTTACTTACTTTTTTCTGTATGTTTTTCTGTTTATTGTCACCTTGTTTTCCTTGGAGTTGATAGAGTTGGTTTGTATCAATCGGTAAGGCTATAATGTCGAATACCTGCAAGTCCTCTGACTGGCAGTGTCTTTTACTCAACTCAAAATTACCATATTTTGGGTTGGCCATATTACTGCACAGTATTTAAATCACAGGGTTTACAAACAATTGGAAGATGTGGTCAGTAAATATGCCAAAGCTCTCTATGATAACAGCTGAGAAGATATCTATTATGGCCTCCAGACTAGCAAACTGATAGAGAGCATAATAAAGGAGAGAACTAGTAAACATGGACAAATATGATGTACTATCAGAGAGTCAATAGGACCATTCTAGTGTAAAGAGGCCCACAGAGGTAATCATAAATAGAACTGCTGAAATTAAAATACTGTGATCGGAGTTTGAATTACTGTAATTCAGGAGTAAAGTGGAGGATGGTCTCTGATGATTTAAGTCAGAAATAAAAGCCCCTCATTACTTTTTGACTTGAGTATCTATTTGAAATTGTAGCCAGTGAAGCCATATGGAAAATATTTCTAGTCTCTCATGATTTAAAAAATAGCATTCTCAATTACAGTAACTATTGTAAATTGTTTCTTTTATTATCTTCCCCACTTCCAGCCCTACAGCAGTGTGTTATATTTTATATATCCTACTATCAAACCCACAATCTTTATGGCTACAATCTGGCTGGGGGGGTGGTTGTCCCTGGAGATTGTTCTGTATTTTGAATTATTTGAATTATTACAATGACTATACATTATTTCCCAATTCTGCAACACTGCTCTTGAGTAAATAGCATGCAGCTGGTGAGCTCTGGGAGACAGAAATTATACTCTGCCTTGCTCTGCTGTAATAATTACAAAACTGGATTCCTTTCTGTCATGAAGGTAAACAAGAATTTTTGCACATTTTCCATGTGCCAGATGCCCTCCAATGTGATTCTAATATGATGCTGATTAGCAAGATGGTCTAAATGTACACATTGGTCATCTCTACTCCTTAGAGAGTAAAGTCACCTCTACNGGCTATCAAACATGATAAATACAATGGCTGAAGATTCCCCTGCTAAGAACTATTTTCACTGTATTGCTATTTTCCTGAAGACTGAAGGTAAGAAATCCTTGGGAGCAAAAATATCTCATAGCACAGCAGGCGAGTAACAGAATCTTGCCACATTACTTTAAAGAGAAACAAAATCCTATTCAGATCCTTGCTACTGTTTTTCAGCCAACTGCAATAACTTGGAACACAATTGTCAAATACCTCTAAGAAGCCGTCAAGTTAATTTTGCTTCTGAGTTCAGTTCGGGAGAAGTGTGGCAGAACAAATGAAAATATGTATCAAATTTAAAATTAAATTACAGGAAAAAAGAGCAAATTAATTGCTCTGCCTCTTGCAGGCATTCTGAAAAATTGTAAAGGACTAAAATAGCAAAAGTCTCACAAAGCATGAATGATTCACTGCCCCAAAGACAAAATGCTCATTTTTATCTTACTGTCAGAGGCAGAAACCCTCTCTCTTACACTCATAAATTATCTACTAAAGTATACAGGTTTCCTTGAAAATTAAGTGTTCCCTTGCCTTTTTACCTGCATCTAAGCCATACTACTATCCATGTCTTCTTACAATAACTGACCATTTTTGTAATTCTTCTATTCACAGCACACTCCAAGTTTGGTTCTTCTGTATAATCTTTCCCATCTCCAAATATTTTCTCCTGGAATCTAAAACATTCTGTACATTGGCCTCATATAGCATAACATAACAACCTTGCAATCCTGCACATCAAATCCTGTCCCAGAGAAACCACCAGGCACTGGGATTGTGCAACCATAGTACCCATTAACTCAGGGAGTGAAAATTTGCTTCAAGCAGGAAGATGTGATAAGCTCCTCCTAAAACTCCTGGTCACTGCTTTTATAGAAATTGCTTCTCCTCCTTGGCCACTCTGCCCCTAGGTACTTCGAGCACTCAGGGGGTAACTGGGACCCCAGCTGACTCATTACTGGGCATTTCAAAATGCCTCTGAGTACAATTGGTTACTCCAAAATCTGTGTCTAATCTTGCCTCTTCTAGGGAGTGGATCCACTGAATCCTGCCTAGTACTATAGAGTCCAATTCAACATCTGTTAGTAGTACAGTAAAATAACAGATAAAGGTATATGCAGTAGGGCAACACTGTTTACTAGCAACCAACCAACCAAGTGAAGCCAAAGTACTCCAAAACAGTGAATTCTAGACAAACTCAGACTTTTCTGCATTTGTTATATAATGCATTTCCTTGTTGATTTCCATCTTTTATAGTATTTGTACTTCATGTACATCTCACCCTCCCACAGAATCCTGAGTATTTTGTTACTCTTCTGATGAACTACCTACATCCAAATCACTAGCCTATTATTTAACTTCCCATTATTTCAGTTGTACAGCTAAACTTTATGAGTAAGACAGGGTAGGAAATTTTATCCATTGATTTCTGCATCATGTGTTTCTTCAGACTGGATTGCAGCATAGAGGGGGATAACAATATGCATGGATTTTGGGGGTTTTCTCTTTAAAAAGCAAAACAGATGAATGTGTACATAGGACTGGCTGATTTTACCACCATATAGCTCTGTGAAATTTCTAGTTCAATTGCTCCTACCAGAAATGCAACACATTTCCTATCACCAGAGCAGTATAAAGGAGAAAAAGGCAAAAATGGTAGCAGAGCCATTAAAAAAAAGCAAAGGAAGGCAAATTAAACTGGATAAAACTACAGGACAATGTAAGGAAACAAAAGCATTAGTAGCTAAATAGGGAAGAAACTTCACAAAAGGAACTATAAGAACAGGGAGAAAACAAAAGAGAAAAATAAGCAGTACTTTAAAATAAATAAATGCTATTCTGTCTGAAGTTAACAGGGGCATGATTCTAAGGCAAAAGAACCCGCACTAAAGACAAAGATACCACACTAAATCAAAATTAATCCAGAAGCCAAGGGTCTGGCATAAGTAACTAGTGGAGGTGGTCTTTATTTTTTATAATAAAGTTTTAAATTGTTTGGGTTATAAAACTAGCAAAAATAAGCTTGAAGTTTTCTAGGAAATCTTTTACAAAGCAACTTCCTCTGTTCAAACAAGGCTAAAAATATCTTCTGCAAAGAATCTTGTATACAAATTGAAACTAATTAAAACATTCCAAGGATCTGTTCTCCTCTATTACTGTAATTTAGATAGTTCAAGTAAATATTCCCTCATAGAACTAAAGTCTGAAACATGGCAACATTATATTTGGCTTTTTTATAATGTTGATTTTTAATCCCTTTTATTAATAACCCAAGAGAAGCTCTCTTTCATCATCTGTTTCACTCTTACAGCTGCACCCTATTTTTACTGAAACAAATACTATGACTCTCATCAGATTTAGTGCACCAGGATCTACTAGCTCTAAATGACCACATGCAGTAGTAGATCTGCATGATCTCTAGAGAACTATTGATGATCTTTTTCTACCAGGCCTCCTCCTGGGCATAAAACTGAATTTTCAGGACAAAAGGAAACCAACTGGCTAACTGGGCAGCAAAAGCAAAACAGCAGGATATGAACGTGGGTCCTGCCAGAAGGAGAGCTGCCACAGTCAAGCGTGGCTCCAATTACAGCTTTCTTCAACTAATTGTCCCTGCTCAGATCACCCATTTAGCTTTCCTAGGGAAAAGAGCTGCAATGATTTCGATGGCTGATTCCAAAGTGGGTTCCTAGGCATAGCAACACTTATATGTTATAAAGCAATCATCTCCACTCTCCTTATAATTCCAGGGGGTGGGGGGAGAGCAGCTGGTTTTGTACTTGAAAGCATTAGGATGTCTCCCTGGACTTCCAGCTGTAGCCTAATGAGTTGGCAAGTATTTTTTTGCACTACAAGACTTCTCAGGATAATTAACAAGATCTAAGAGAAACTCTTCAATGCAGATTGAGCTAAGCCACTGCCCTTCCTCACGGAAAAGTCAGTGCTTACCCACACACACAGACAGAGGCAACTGGAGGAGTTCTTGTTGCATTCAACCAAGTTGACTGATGCTGATCAAGTAGGAGCTAGAGACCCCAGCAGGAGCTCCACAAGAGAAATGCTCAGCCAGCCACATCCTGCTCAAGGCATACTAGTTGGGTAATTTTGCTACTGTCCCACAAATCACCTTGTAAGTAAACAATGAATTAATTTTCCAGTATCATTCATCTGGTGTTTCCTAAAGATGCAAACATAATACAAAACAACTCCTTAAAAACAGGACAAAGCCAAAGAAACTAAGAAATGCTGAACCAGCCACTGAAGAATACCACAGTGACACCTGAAATCAGAAAAGGAGCTTTTGAGCAGGGACAGACTTGAAGCTGAGAAGTAAGTGGTAAAGGTCTCTCTGAGGTTTTTTTCTGGTGGTCTCACAGGACTACTAGAGCACTGATATATCCCTTGTCTCCACAGCACAACTCCACTACTGTGTGACCACCACAATATTCTGAGCATTGCTGGGTTGCTAACATTTTCACCCTGAAGTGGACATTTGGAGTTGCTCTGAGTGAGGCAGAATATTCTTTTCAGCCAACAGTGCTAGCACCTAGAGCAGTGAAGCAGGAATCAGAGCATAAAAACTTCAACTACTTATAATTATGGTCAAAGCCCTTTTCACAGCCAAGCATCACAAACCTTCTCAAACTGAAGTATGTTAAAAAGTTCACACCCCTTCAAAAAGTGGCAGGATCTAATAAGAACCTGGCAGGAAATTTACTGTTTTTGGGCTAGGCTGTCTAAGGTTATAGGTACACCGAGGCGCATCAGTTCAACACAGAATGGCATATCAGGGAAATACAGAAGATTATTATACAGATGCTTCTTTCAGCTTAGTTAAGTCTTGTCAGTGTCAAGTACAACTCTCAGAGGACAAGAGCCTACATACTGAAACTCCTCACTGTTACAGTGCTGTTTCCCCCCTTCTCTTTCATGATCAGACCCCAGCATGTCAGGACAAGGAGAGATTTCAGGCTTTAAAGGCAGTAAGGCTGATGTCAGTGACCAAAACTGAACTCCCTAAGGGAGCTAAATAAGATCCACCAAGATTAAAAAAAGCTATTTACTTATTCCCATGCAGGTGGCTCAACATTTCCTCTGGGCAACACTTGAAAATGAGCTAATTATGCACATATAGTTATGGACCAAAAAAGCAGTCCAGCTATTTTAGAATTCATTTACTGATATTTGATACAGAATGTTATTACCAAACTCCAGCTGTCAGCTTTGGTCATCCTTTTGTTAAAATGATGACATTTTTCTGAAAGAAAGCTCTCGGAATATGAAAACTAATTAAGAGAAGATGTCAATGACATGGAACATTGTCCAAGAATAATACCCTCTTTCTGCTAAGTAAATGCTTCTCCTACACTTCTTCTAGCGTAGGAGACTGACAATGGTCTAGGACAACAGTTATTCCTATTGCACTGAGTAACTAATGGCTATTAATAATTTTATTTCACATATGTTAACGCAAAAAAGGTGAGCTATCCTCTGTAAAATTATTGACACATTGTATTTCAACCAGTTTACAGAGCAAACTGGGAGCCCTCTCCTGTGGTCTTCAGTAAGGCAAAAACTCTCACTGACTTTCATAGTTCTTCCACTTCAATACTAAGTAGAAAACCTAGGCATATTAGCTCACTCTCCTGCTTTTGGTTAGTGTCCCCAGGATTACAGACTGCCTCACTGCTTGCTGACATTCCTCTTCCCATTCCCAAACAACTGCCAATCTCCCAAATTCAGCATTCCTGCAGCTGTAGGAGTGATGCACTGCTGCAGGAAGCAATACATACTAAACCCAAAACCCCTGCTGGAATCACTTCTGCACCAGCCCTGTGAGGATGCCCACGCTATGCCACGCCAACCAGGGCCAAAGGCCTGTGCTGCTTTAGCAGGCCAGATTTGGAGCAAGTGGCTACA
Organism: Buphagus erythrorhynchus; assembly: GCA_013400855.1. NCBI lineage: Eukaryota > Metazoa > Chordata > Aves > Passeriformes > Sturnidae > Buphagus > Buphagus erythrorhynchus. The sequence goes on from VZTT01009698.1 coordinate 9,692, forward strand.
CATGGAAGAGAAGTAGACCTTCCAGGGGGCAAGCCTGCTTTTGCAGGGAAGCAAGAATAAAGAGTACCCTTGCAGATGGAAAATGGCAGAGGTGAGGACTTCATACTAGTCCCCCATGGAAATACGAGAGGGAACCTGACTTTGCTGTTCATTACCCCATCTGAGGGGTATTTTGGGCTTAACTTTTGGGCTTCATAACACAAAACTAATAATTTACTTTCAAAAGTACTAAAAAAATATGCTCCTATAAGAAACTATATAACTTATTGTGCTGGTTTTGACCATTGAAAAACAACTGCTTGGTCTGTAAAAGAAAAAGGTTGTGCTGAGACACACCAGAGTGGCCCTGAGCTAACCATGAGCAGCCAAGCAGTTACCGTAGCTCAGGTGGCCTGCAGTAACTCATTATTTCAAATTAGCTTTTTTTAAAGTGTTAATCATTCAAAAATTTTTAGACATTTTGTCTCTTTTCAAAATTAAATGCAAAAAAAGTCTCTTATTCACTCCTTTACAAAAAACATACAGTTTCAAAACAAATAAAAATGAAACTTTTTCCACCGTATTGAGGCAGCAAATACAGCCCTAAACCATGAGCTATGAAGCTTTTTAATACTAGTACACTAAGAGTACAATTGTTTACATTACAAAATACCTTACTAAATCCTTAAAACTGCAAAAATACGGTATTCCTTAATGTTACTCCAATCACATACAAACACAAAATTATACTGAAATTCTTTGGAATATTTTCATTATTTTTTTCTCCAGGGATGACATATGTTTCTAATAACTTGCCACTGAGCAAACAGATTTAACAGGGTAGCAGCATGCTGAGAAAGATAGCAGGATTTTCAATTTTCAGATGAAAGCAGCTCTATTCCCTGGCAGCCCTACCCCTAACCCCTTTAGGCCAGATGAAATTTTATCTGAAGCTAGCTGGTGCCTGTCTTCAACTTCAATGGAAGTTGAATCAGGTTTTTTACATACCTGCAGTAAACAATTTGAAGCTTATCAATTAGAATTTTTTAAATCAGCACTTATACCAGAGGGAATCCATAGCAATTAACAAGATTTCTGGACTTGGTTATTTACATATGTTTAGCTAACAGATGACCCAGTTTTTACCAGAGAATATCATCCATCTAATTCAGCAGACTCACAGACTAGTTTAGATTATCAAAAGGGAAGTGTTATGCAAATTACACAACTGTCCCTTGCACCTAATAGCAACAGATTTTTAAATCCATTGTATTAATTTGCACAACAAAAATCTATGGTACTGCTTCACAAGATCAGGATTAGTTTGCAACACACATTTTACCTTTGGCTCCACTGTTTTCACACAGAAAATAATGTATCTTTCATCTTTAGGCACCTTTGTTCTACATACTAATTTGAAGCTAAACCATCTGACAATCTCCATGGCTCAAAAATGTTTCTTTTATATAAAAAATATAATAATATAGTAAGAATAGTTCTACATTTCACAGAGCTCTCTGATAAAATGTTTACCTAGTATTTTCAAATAGGGGTTCTTAATTATGAGTCACATCTAATCAGTCTCATCTAGATACCAGGATGAGGAACCCCTAACAACACTGTAATCACTTGCACTGGAATTCTTGTTAAACTAAGGCTGCTCACATCAGGAAGCTTTCTTTCACACTTGATTTAGTCCAACTGTTTGAAGAGCTAACCCCAACTTTTCTTCACACCTTCACGTAATTTCCTTCAGACAGCTGTTCTTTTCCTCTAAATAACTTTTTAATGTGTGAAAAAAGACATAAATTACTTTATCAAGTTGTCTAAAAATATTGCCCAGCTAAAAATAAAGATTTTATTATTAACTAATGGGAAATATATGAACATACACATGTGAACATATGAACAAAAAAGACCAAAGTTCTAATACTAGTATTTGACAGATTCAACAAATAAAGTAAATGAGCATTGCAGCTGCTTATATAATGTAAACGGTTGCTGCTACATTTTTTGTCCAGTTTTCCTGGCTTTTTTTCTGATAAAAATCTTTTCTTTCTGGGGAGTGCTCAGTGGTTTGGATCTGACATTTGTCTAGAAGCTTTATAAAGTAAGAATGAAACTATATTTAGCTCCAGAAAGCCATGCTTTTTAATGCATGCAAAGCTGCAGAAGAATCAGAACTAATCTTAATGAGGAAAACTTTTATCAAGTGTAATTCTATTTGTTCCCACCCAAACAGGACTAATTGTTCCATTATCTGTAAAAATACTAGTCAGACACTTAAATGAAAGCTTCTGAAGTATATCTGCTCAATTAACAACAATGCAAATGCACAATCATTCAATCATGCCAGGGGCTGCTCCCCTAAGCATCCTCAAATCTTTCATGAAAAGCCCTATCAATCATCACTAAGGGACCTTTTCCTTGCCCCAGCCTCAGCTAATAGTGTGGAATAGGTGGTGAGAATAGGGAAGAGGATAGAACCATACTTCTCCACTATAATGCTAGCAGAACCAGGGTTCTGTCAGTAGAAGACAGACTAACACAGCAAACACACACTGATCCTTCTCATATCCCGGACTGTATTCCTTCATAACGAGGAGCTAAGGAGTCTTACTTCAAATTAGGCTCATTGGGAACTAGGGGAGCTAGCTGTTGTTGAGTCAAGGCACACAAGCTGAAGGAGCTCTTCTGGGAAAAGAATCCCTTTTTCTTTCTACCTGAACAAGGACTGTAAGATTCAGCTCTGTGATAGAGCCTTAGAAAGTTTTCTTAGCTTCCACTATACTTACAGAGGGTTTGAGAGTACTTGGATTTTCCAGGAAGTATTAGCATTTTGCAGAATCAGGTGCCTCATTAACAACTAGATGGATCTGTTTGTAAATTGAACCTCTAACCCAGGAAGTTAAGACAGCGTGTTTAACATCAAGTGTAATATCAAGTATGTAAAAGCAAATATGCAGAGTGTATAACAGCATGTATGCAAAGTAGGCTCACAGGCTCTCCAAGCCGCATCCCAAGCAGAATATGGCCAGATGACAATAAGCTTTATATACATAAATGCATCTGCCAAAACATTTTTGTATTTGTTGTGATGAGGAATCTGATAAATGTTCAAAACATAGAGAGCAAGAATTTGATACTTGGCATTGTCAGGGCACTGTATACTTTTACCATTCATATGCCTTTATAAGAAGATAAGATCTCACTACTTTCATTGTACTGGCCCTGTGAAGTCTCATGATGTTCTTAGGTCAAATTCTGGTATGACAAACTTCAGCAGAGCCAAAACTTGGTCATTAAAAATGTTTGTCAAGTACCTATAATATCTAGGAGGGAAAATTCTAAATGTAGAAATGTAGTTTTATTACACATCTGTTATGCAAATAACATTCACACACCACTTATTCTGAAGTTTAAATATATGAAAGTAGGAAATGAGAAGTTAAATAACAAAACCAGAAGTCAGTTAGAAACTAACTTTCTCCAAAATCAAATACCAACTTTTTGAAAGCAGGTAAAAGAGTTTAAAAATCATTGAAACATAATAAATTGTTTTAAATGTAAACTATTTCATTAATAACAACTGTATTATTCTCATTTTTCCCTTAGAACAAAAGAACATGGACTGCAGAATATAGCTCAGGTAACTGGGCCATGCAGTTTGGAACTTAATGGACTTGACTGTGGTTTATGTAAGGTGTTGCAAAACCATAATGTGCACAATATAAAGAATTTCATAGAATCTTGTCTATTATATTTACTTCTATAGTCAGCAAAATAACACCCAACTAGGCTAAAAAAAGATCCACCCAGAGCTACAAAACTGCTGCTACCATCATCTTGGTTCTACAGCAGACCTCAGGGCTTATGGTCCCGAGTGGGTCAGGGACGTCCCTCCAGTCCAAGAAACACACGCAACAACACAGTGTGGAATTACCAATAACACATCCAGTACAGCTTTGCTGTAATTTAGCTTCTTCTACAAAACGACCTTTAATTACTTAAAATACAGAACTCTGTACAAGAGTTAGGCAAACATTATAAATCTTGTCTTTTACAAAGGGCAAAAAGAACCAAGGATGTTGGACTCACCCACCACAGCGGCAGGGGAAGGAACAGTGGTTAGAAGTGAACCAACTAAGGACTGCTAACATTACAATTAATTTCATTTTGCAAACTGCTTCTACCATTTCAAGCCTGTCAGTGACAGCGTCACTTTTTAAAATCAAAGACTGATTTCTTTCATCTCATCGAGTCACAGGAATTGGATGAAATTATCAAGGATACAGGGATAAATAGAAACGTAAAACTGATCTCCCACACTTCTGATTTTTTTGAGCTTATGTCTGCTTTTGGAAAGTAATATAAATGAGTAAAGGTGGATAGCACTCTAATAGCTAAGCATTTAAAGACTTCTAATACATAACCCACTAATACTCACTGAAGACACACACCTTCCCCAGTAGGCACACTAATAACATCAACGTAAAATGTTATTAAGACCCAAACGTTAGATATCCTTGCCTCTAAAAACTGGAGTTGGTTTTCAAGACTTATCTATCTGAATAGATCTGAATGTTCAGACAGTATTAAAACAAAAACAGTCTGCAATCTAAAAGGCAAGCCTGAAGACACTTGACTAGGCAAACAGGTGTTTGTCAGGAAACCAAAGTTTTTGATGTAGGTCTTGCACCACATTCATGTAGAAGTGCTGGTTAGCCAAGGCCTCAGAACTGCCATGGAAGGCAGCAGCTGAGCTGCAGAGCAGGACAGCTGGGGAACCCAGCACAGTGGGAGCAGCAGAGAAATAACCATATCTTGTGGTCTCCAAGGCCAATATATCCCTTCTCCACTGATTCCCTAAGAATCACATATTTGAGCATACATGAAGAGCTCCAGGCAGGAATCCTATCTTTAATAAATTAAAAGCAGTGTGATATCGTCCTTTTCTAGAGATTATCTTTCACATGACATTGTTTCATCTCTCCGACTTCAGCTGCATCCTGTTCGTAAAGCGGGGAGCAGCCTGGGAGTACATACCCCAGCGTCTGCACGCCACTGCCAGCTTCTTTAAAGAGAGAAAACTAAACCTCTTTGGCTCAAGTATCAGACTGAGATCCTTTAAGAAAAAAAAAAGTAAAACCGACAGAAGAGTGCCACTTCACACTAAAATCTCCAACAACCAGAAAAACCACAATCAGACAAGCTGATAAAAAGACGATCCGACGTTTCTCTGGTTTGGGAAAAAACGAGAGCTGCCCGATACCGAGCGGAGAGGCTCAGACTCTCCCGGCGTTTACCTTCCCTGGCACCCGGCGAAGCGCCTGGCAGCGGAGACGTTTCTGCACTTCAACAGGCTTGAAGTCACCCCGCAGCCCCCACCGGGGCTTCGCCGCCGCTCCCCGGCCCGCGCCGCGCCCGGCGGACGGAGGGTCCGGGGGTGTCCCCCCAGCCCTCTGCCGCCGCCAGCCCGCGCCCTCCCCGGCCGATCTGAGAGCG
>VZTT01009698.1:15343-41975 GCA_013400855.1 Buphagus erythrorhynchus
GCCGCGTCCCGGGCCGCGCTGTCCGGCAAGGCCGGGCTCAGGGGCCGCGGTGGCGCGGCGTGCCTGGCGGCCGCACTGCCCAGCGACGCGGCGGCCATAAAATAGAGCTCCAGTAGGTCAGCGCGGAGAGGACGCAGGGACAGGACTGCTGTGGGGCCAGGTGTGCCTGCGGGTCCGCCACATCCCCCGCGGCCAGCGCTCCGCGCCCCTGTCACAAACATGGTCACTTCGGCCGCTTGGCCCCAGCCATCCCCACCGAAGTACGAGGGAATTTACAGCGTAGTTTCTCATCCTGAAATCTAAAGCCTGTTCAGGAGCTCGTGACTCACCGGCTTCTAAGCAATTAAAGCATCCATCAAAATAGGAATTTAGATTCTGTAAATTAAGTTAGAAAGATTGTGGCTTTTCAGTCAGCCAAAAAGAGGGAGTGTCATGCTCCAAGTACAGAAAGATGGACCACATCCTCTCTTGGGGACACTGATACCATGGAATAATGCAGCAGGGATTACACAGAGAAGAAGATCTTGTCCTCCAATATTTCCAAGGCTATGTTAGCTCCTCCAACCCAGAAAACAAGGACAATACTGCAAGTAGAGTGAGAAAGGAGGGTTGGATAGAAGTTGCAAGTGCTCTCAGGCTGGTACCTCTGACCAGTGCCTCATAATCTCATATGACCCACATATGGTGTTCTCATTACTATTTGCAGTCGTCATGGGGTTTTTCAAGCCTCCTTTCATGGCTACAGCTTTTTTCTGAAAGTTTTTTCCTAACTTTGGGTGTCTAGCCTGTGTTACTTTGCCAAGTCTTGGATGCACTGCCAGTTGGCAGCCTTGCATGTCCAACCATCACTGGTGCACACAGTCACCTCTCTCTGAAAGATGTAGGTAGACTAACTCTGCTCAGTTAGGGCTGGCCCTGGACATATCCATTCCACTTCTGAGACGCAGCAGGTAGGCTGCCTTTGTCTAGCAATGTCACACAGTCCTGACTTGTTGTGGATCTTGCCTCTCCTTTCCCATGTTTTAGTCCTTTCTCTTGTCTTACCACCCAACTAAGCAGCGGCAGGCAATACTGAAAAGGGAGGCAAGCACTGACACAAAACCAGGCCATCATACAAAAAAGCTAAACTGTGCAGAACTTGTATAATCTTGTTTACCTCAATCCAGGGAACTAAGCCTCTGGTAAGGCACTAAGGATGCTAAAACTTATCTTTAATTTGGAAGTATGAAACTATATCTCTACAATGTTTCCTGGGAGAACAGGTTTCTTGACAGCCTGTTCAGGAGTTTGGACTGCAATAGGAACCATGAACATCAGCAATATCAAAGTATACTTGGCATGAAGTATTCTTTGGCTGTCCTGGCCAAACACTAAACTAACCTAGACAATGGTGTCAGAGTTTAGTCACAGGAAGAATGATCGTTAGCTGCATCCTTCCTTCCAGCTCTCCCTCAGCCATTCTCCTAACCGTTCACCAGAAACAAGCCACCCTTGAAACAAGCAAAGGCAGCTTCTCAACACCATTAAGCAGCCTTGCCTGTCTCCTACAGCTCATACAGGGCTAGCCATTGTTCTAGAAAATGGATCTGAGATCCTGAAATCCCCAAAACAGACACAGCTTACCATTAGTCCTGAAAAAGAGAGGAGAGAAATGCCAACTGCACAGTAGCAAAGAGGGGGGTTCCTCCTGCCAAACTGAGGCAGGAATGCCAAACACTTCTATTTTCTTGCCAAACAGCTCTTGGACAAAGTCAAACAGCAGTTGCTAAAATGATAGCAGGCATATTTGGAGGAACCATTGAAACTGATTAGAGAATCTCAGTGATTTCTTCCTAGAGAATTGAATGTGAACAATCCTAGAACTGGAAAGGCAAGACTAAGTGAGCTGGACCAGAAGCATGAGATGCCTTGTCAGAAATAATATGAGCCTGCAAAGAGTCTATATAGGAGAGGCAGGAGTTGAGAGTGGTGACAACTGAGTGATCTACAAGAAAGTAGTATGCAATGGTGGCACACAGCTAGAGCTGGGATGTCTTCCTCACTTTGAATCAAATGCACCCTCCTCAGATCTCAGTGCATCATATCTTTCTGGCTCATTTCTCATATTGCCCCATCCAAGTACTTGCATTATGTCTGGTAATATCTTGAAATTGTGCCTTGAAGAGGTGTGCAAGCAGCACTACCTAGCTGGCCAGCCAGCCCTGCTAGGTGAAATAAAAGCTACCCCTCCCTACTCTCATTTCTTCACCCCATGTTGTTACTGCAAAGCTCAGCATATCTGAAAATAGTTTTACATAATTGGTCTCAGTAAAAAACTGAAGGTTTTTTCCAGTATCCTGCATTATTTGCACTGCATTTTGACAGCAAAATAGCAACTGTTTTCCTGATTATTTTTCTTTGTTCAACATATAAGTTTCCATTGGCATACTTGGAAATACAGGAAGCTGATGGGCCTAATGAAGGATGGATTTGTGAAAGGGTTATCCTCATGTATGAAACCTCAGAGGATGAACTGTCAAAGAAGAGGGGTAGGCAGCAGGAACCACAGAAAGTAGAGACCAGGAGCAAGAGAAACAATGCATAAGCTTATTGCTCTCAAATCAGCAAGAATGTACACGTAAGCAGAAAGTAGCTGGGTATTTTACATAAAACATTCTGCCAGAGCATCCCTCAGAATTTGGCCCTCCTGGTTCCCACGGGCAAATGAACAAGCCATAGCAGGCACTGATTCTATCTCAGCTTCCTACTCCCAGGCTTCAGCCATCTGCTCCCCCTTACACTCACAAATTTAGTGCACAATACAGCAGTAAAACAAGATCCTGATATGGAGGCTATTTTCAGACTCACTCTATGAAGTCTCCATTCTGGCAGTCAAACTATGATGAAAACAGTGATGACTTAGACTACTTTATGAACAAAGCCATGAGATGCATTCAAAATCAGTTAGTAACAAGGACAGAATAGTCAATCCACTGATTTTGGCACACTAAAAGAATTGTGCTGCCCACTGCCAAGCTAAAACTATGAAGACAACTCTGATTAAAGAGCAGAGGATAGTAATAGTCCTTCTATACCAAAACCCTGTGCAATAAAGGAGGGTGGAAGTTGAGCAAAACTTACTATCACATTCTCTACATCCATCATCTGAATGTAGTGTGGGTTGGGCATTTTGTAAAGCAACAGGCAGGTGTCACATTCCATGTCACAGTGCTAGCTTTCAGCTTTTCTATCCCCATAGGCAATGGTAAAGTAGGAGTCATGTTGGTGATCTAACTTGCCAAATAATGAATGAGCTTGTTTACAGACACCCAAGAACATTACTTTTCCCATTCTCACGTTCTTTTTCTGCTGATGTGCTTCTTGTCTTTGTTGTGTAAGTCATGTCACTAGGCATTGTATTGCTGACATCCAGGTACACTGTGGAGTGGAAATTGTTCATCTGCAATTCATGCAGTTTTATCAGATCCGAAAAATGACCTAGAAATGGGGCAAATCCTCCTTTTCTGTCTGCTCTCTCTTTTCTTGTATGCAGTTTATAATAAGTAGATAATGCTATTCATAGAAGGAATCTGCAGGAAACTCTGCTGCAGATTTTGATACCAAAGAGCCATTTGGAAGAGGTCTGCAAAATGGTCTGAAAATGGCACCTAGGAAGTGGAAAGGAAAATATTATTAAATACCCTTGTAATATCAAGGTAAGAGAGGCCTTTTGGCAGCAACACTGGGATTTTTGGAAAGGGAAATGTAATTTTGGAAAAGGAAGCCAAGTCCTTAGAAAAGCTGCCTGCAAGCATTCCTAGAATTCAGCTGGGATGGCATCTCACAAAGCTCTAGAGAACTGAAAAGCGCTTTGGGACACTAGGCAGCAAGCCTGTGAATTGGTGGACACAAAGACTATATTGTGTACTTACATTAATTTAACTGATATTTACTCATGTAATCACCACTGAACCAAATTTATACTGCCAGATTTTCTGTCAATGTACAGATCTAAACTTAATGAACACTTAACAAGAACTCACAGAAAAAATATGGCTCAGTGGAAACAAGAAACTTCACTGAAATTGTCAGAGGACCTATGCAGGATCATTTGTGCTCCTGAAGCATCAACACACCAACACAGACTTTTGTGATCAATTAGCCACAGTCTAGGGAAAATGACCACAAAGGATTGCTGCAATGCTGCCAGACCACAGCTGCCCAGTGAAGTTTTCCAAACTAGGAAATGGATGAAGGAAACTTGAAGTTGAGGAGATGACAAGGATTATTTTACACTTAACTAGACTAATGACAAGTAATTTAGAGTAACTGTGAAATGCAAGCAGGCCAATTGGGATGCTTACAAGGTCAGGCTTGCAAAAAGCAATTTAAAAATAGAGGACTGAGTCCTGAGCCACCAAATTGTTAATGATAACACTCACTGGTAAAGATATACCATCTGAATTAGGCTGAAATGGTTCTGTAGTATTAGAACAGTATGTTCTCAGTAACCACGTAAGTTAATAGTCCACTAAATTTCATTGATAATTATCCAATTAGTATTGGGAACATTATTTTACAATTGATTTGGGCAATCCCATCTAAAAACGTGGTCTAAGTGACCCAACACTGCTATAACCTTAAAAAATTGCTTTTTCTCTGGAGCAGAAATCATAATAGCAGCTGCACAATTGTGGTGGCTTTCTTGCAAAGAAAAGATGAAAAAACAGAGTGAACTGCTTCATAAGCAACTGTAGTTCACATAAGCTATCTGCAGCCATAAATTTACCAGCAGCTAATGTTGTTATATTCATCTGAAAACTGCTGCCACTCGGGAAAAACACATCTCATGTCACCCTCTATGTTCAGAGCCATTTCAGCATTTAGTGTCAAAATGCCTCTGAACATGAGTCAGAGCTATCAACTGTTACAGTTCTCACAGACTAGAAATAAAAATGAATCCCTGTTCATTACCAAGTGAATGCCTAATAGAAGAAGCCATATCTGATAGACAAACCACAATCTAAAATGCAAGCAAGCAGATTTGATATTAGGTGCAGAAGTGAGAAGAGAAAATGAAAACAAAATCCCAATGGATTTTTAAAAACACTTTACTACATATAACTAAGAAGCTGCAATGAGTTAAAATTTTCTGGTCATTAAGTGAGAATTACTCTGATCTGAAATGCATATATGCAGTTTGCAATTAGTATTAAGCACTCGGTGTATAACTGAAATGTAAGAGTATCATCCATTAAAAAGCCAAGGCATTATTTACTAAGAAAAAAGACATGACAAAAAGAGAAGACATTTCATGTGTCACTGAGGAGATGTATCAAAAGGCATAACTCTGGCAGTCAGCACTTGAAGATCAGTATTCTATCACATAAAATGTGGCAGCATCTCTGTATGGACTACAGAGAACTAAATCACATTGTTGTAAAAAAATCTGATCTGTTATCACTCTAAGTGATACTCTGGTTTCTGTAGCACATTCAACCATACTTTTTACCTTGCATATTAGAATATTGACAAGCGTACAAGAAATGACTGTTCTCTCAGCTGGGCAAGATCTCTATAGACATAATGCATTGTGCACATTTGCTTTTGAGCAAATTTTGTTTGAGGATGCTGTACAATACAGCTGGTATGATGTTTGCTGTAGTATGTCACACCTTTTGAAGAGAAGCTGTAAACCCTACAAGTCGTTTAGTGTAAGAAAGAAAATTCGGCTTTACAGAACTTGACAACACTGTCTGGTCAGGAAAAAAGGATTCTTCTGTAGCATACCCTCAGCAAGTTTGCTGACAACACCAAGCTGAGTGGTGTGAACAACACACTGGAGGGAAGGGATATCACTCTAAGGCACCTTGAGAGATTTGAGAGGTGGGTCTGTGTGAACCCCATGAAATTCAACAAGGCCAAGTACAAGGCCCTGCACCTGGGTTAAGGCAGTCCCAAGGACAAATATAGGCTGGGAGGAGAATGGATTGTAGGCTGGACATAATCCGGCAACGTTCACTTGCAGCCCAGAAAGCCAGATGTGTCCTGGGCTGCATCAAAATCATGGTCTGTAGGTCAAAGGACATGATTCATCCCCTCTACTGTGCTCTTGTGAGACCCCACCTGGAGTACTGTATCCAACTTTGGATTCCGCAACATAAGGAGGACATGGACCTCTTGGAATGAGTCCACAGGAGAGCCACAAAGATGATCAGAAGGATGGAGCACCTCTCCTATGAGGAAAAGCTGAAAGCTGTTCAGTTTGGAGAAGAGAAGGCTCTGGGGAGACTTCATCGTGTTCTTCCAGTACCTAAAAGGGGCCTACAAGAAGGCTGGAGAGACTTTTTACAATGGGTTTATTGGGATGAATTTTTTTACTGTGAGGGTGGTGAGGCAATGGAACAGGTTGCCAGAGAAGCTGTGGCTGCCACATCCCTGAAAGTGCTCAAAGGGTTGAATAGGGCCCTGAGTAACGTGCTCTAATGGAAGGTGTCCAACCCCCATGGCAGAGGGATGGAAGTAGGTGATCTTTAGGGTACTTTCCAACCCAAACCATTCTATAATTCAATTCAACTCACACTTCACAGTTCATAAATTTTGCAAAAACACCACACAGATTGATGGAAACCGTTTTAGTGTTTGAAAGTATGAATTTACACTTTTGTTGTTTAAACAGGTTCATGTGTTACCTTTTGTTAGGCTACTAAGGTAATCATTAGACATAGATGATGTCTCTAAAACTGAAGGAAATTACTGAAAAAAAAGGATGGGAAGATTGGAAGCTGAAGCTCTATTATAGCAGAAGCTCAACTCCTTTATGAGAAAATACTGAGGGAGACAGTCCCTTCACAGTGGTGCACAATGGTGCTTAGGACAAGCCTAAACATAAGAAAACATTTCTTTATTCTGATGCTAACCAAACATTGGTAGAGTTTGCCCAGAAGGGCTGTGGTGTCTCATATCCATACAGATATTCAAATGGACATGATCCTGGCAAGGCAACCTGCTCTGGCAGACCCCACTTTGACAGAAAGGGTGGTCTAGATGATCTAAAGAGGTCCCTTCCAACCTTGACCCTGCTGTGATACTGTGCCACTCATGAGTGGGGCCAGAAGTAGATAAACCTGCAAAGCACTTTCACTGCAATTTCTATGGGAGTAAAATTATTTGGACTGAGTGATATTAAGATACAGTGATAGTACTGGAGGCACCTATAAATATGCCTGCTGGGAGAATTAATATTTTTTATGTCTGTTCTGTGTTTGGGGAAGGGGCCAACAGTGTAATATCACAACATTCTTAGGAATAAGAGTTAGAATCTGCAAAATCAAGAAACAATCATGCAGCATGACTGAATACTTCCAAGTATAACTAACCTCTGTTTGGGGAAAGAAAGAAAGTCTAGAATACTGTCTTTAAAAGCTAGTTCAAATTCATCATGTGGTCTTTTTGCACTGTCAGAAAGAGGGGAAAGCTGTAACAGAGAATTTTATGAGATGGATTATACTTCAATGAAACTGTTATAATTGCTATCCCTCATTTAAGAAGAATGTTCAAGACAAGAAACTCCTTACATCTAAACTAGATCTTCCACCTAAACAAAGGCATATGCTATTACTGAAAATACAGACACACAGAATAGTAGGGATTTTCTAGATACTTCTCTGTGAAACATTGCATGCCTGGCAGAAATCCACAGACCAGAGAAATGGTTTGTATCTGCTGTGTTCAGGGAAACTGTACATTACTCAGTACAGGATGCTATTTGAGCCTTGTTTATTTAACCTGACTTTATTCTCAATGTTCTCCAATAAATTGCCAGGTGCAGTGGTCTTGCTAGCCACATGGACAAACTGAAAACCATCAGGTTAGGAAAACAACAAATCAGATGGTCCTGACTTCTATTCTTGAATTGATCCTTACTGGTTTCTATGATCTGAAATCCTGTTCAATTAACTTTTTTACAGAACTGTGGTGCAAATACTGACTAGGGATTTAGTCTTAAGGATTTAACTCTAAATTATTATTCTACTGTAGTAAGATCAATAGAAAAACTTGAGATATTTTTTCCTAATACAAAATTGTTCTAATCTCCAAAATGCAGCTATTTCAGGATGGTATCAACATATCTAAATTACCCATCTGTCACAGCTGAGCTTTTTCTGGATGATCTCGGACAAACTTCACTATTTTGTAAATTGTTGTTGTAGACAGTTCCAAAAGACTTCCATCAGTTGTGGATTTGGTGCCCATCATGACAGATTATACTGTAGTTTAGCAAAATGGCCGTCATTAGAAGTAAGTTCAAATTCTAGATACAATTTTCTAAAAGCCTCAGAATCAAAAATTGCTGGATCAAACAATAATAACTGAATTCAAGAGCTCCAGATTGCTTTTTTATTATTAGTCCTACCTTTCAGGATCCCTAAAAAGTCCTGTGCTTTACAAAACAGAAAGACCATTGAAAGAATTCTTAACAATTGATATGCAAAGTATACTGGAGTATGTTTTCTCTGTGGTTTGGCTTGTAGTAGTTTTCTGATTTTACTGCATATATTGTATTATACTGTGGCTATTCATACATCTTTAATGCATATTCTCTTATAGCTGGAAATCTTTTTTTGAGGTAGGACCACCTCATAAGACTATTCATAAGACTATTGCCTAACTATTGGAGCTTAATCCATCTCTGCAGTCTGCGTTGATGGCTCCATGTCTCAGGTTATGTACATTAAGACGAAAGGTGTCCACTCTCATCCTTTTCTCCCGAGAAAATACAGCAGTGATACAGATCAGTTTGCAACATAAACTCCCTGAATAAGTGTTGCCTATCTGCTCAAAGGAAAATACAAAAAGCCAGGTGGAACCATCACAGAGACACAAATTTGATACATATGCTGGCAGTTGGACCACTTTATACAGTGAGCTTCTCAGCAGTCAGCTTATCTACACTGTTAGGAATATGAAAATATTTTAGCAATAAAGATCACTACCAAAGAAAGTGGGTTTATGTTTCATTTATTCTGGATTCCCATATTCATTCAATTACTGCTTCACAACTTTTTGCTGCTCCAGTTCTAATTCCAATCTCAAATCTCCTAATGCAAGACTCTAATTCCACCCTCCAAACAATCACTTCAACATATTAATGCCATTTTATCTTCTCTCTTACTTACTTGCTGCATCTAGGCACTTCCCTGGCTACCACTGCACTGAATAACAAATTTAAGTATCTAGCTAAAAGGTCTGACATAATTCAGTCCTGATGACTTTTATGAAATGGAGATTTACTGAGTATCAGTCTGGATCTGATTTTAGCCCCTATAGTCATTAAAATAGCAGCAATTGTTAGTCAGTCACAAATTCTAAGGCCATGAGGAAAATATAATGTTCAGTTGGCCAGGAAAAGCTGTCCAGCTGGCCTTTTAGGGCAGCTCTAATTCCCTTTTGTATCTTTCTATGAAAGAAAGATCACAATTAAGTATAGTTACATAGATTAGATAATGTACTAAATGTTATTACATTAATAGATGATAATACAAAATACTTAAAATGGTACAAATTCTTCACTCAAGGTAGAAAATGGTTTTGAGTGGACAACAATATACCAGCAATATAGCATGGTGACTAAGTTCTTTATACCATTGGTCAAATCCTCTCTTCCCTTATAACTCTAACATTCATAAAACTACTAATAAAGCCATGTTAGGTTGTGAAGTCTATTTCTGTATTCACAGATTACTTTCATTTTGAAAGGATCCTCAGAAAGACTGCTATCTTCTTCTTGTAATAGGAAGAAAGGAGCACAGTTTTACACATTTTTCTTTATAAGAAGTGCTTCTAGTTCCCTGTAATCAACTTGACAGTCTGTGGTTGCCAAATTTTCGATGTAGATGCCTGATCACTAAGAATATTAATCAACTTCGGTGCTCCTGCAAATTACAGGAACTATTTCACAGCTGAACATAATTCCCCCCTCCCTTTTTTTTTTCTTCATGAAGACACAAGGATTGGCCCATGGACCCCAAGCTGTATGTACTACCAGTTGAAAATCACTCCTCCACAAAAAACTGGAAGCTTAAAGCCCCAGTAATTTTGCTAACAGACTCAAAAGCATTGGGTGTCTTTGTATCTAGGTTTTCCTACTAGATACACCAGGGTCAGATATAACATTAATTTAGAATATATTGGCAGACCAATATTAAATTAATGAAAAGTCCAGGGTGTCCTGTCAATTTCTAATAACTTAACAAGTGAAGGACAATAGGGTGTTATTAAACTACAAAAATATCTGCACATTCATTATTTAATGAAAACTTTGCTATGCCATAGATTGATTTCTGATGTAACTCCACTAATTCAGATGAATTGCATCATATGAATTCAACCTGAATGATTACATATCACTCTAATATTTAGTTAGTATCCTTTCTGCCTTTTAATGCATATAATTTTCATCTACTAACAACATATAAATTATAATTTGGTAAGCGCAAGCATCTCGAGTGAATACTTCCTCTCTCTTCCTGAGCACCGAATAATTTCTGTTCTACTGGTTTTGGCATTTCAGCCTACAGAAGTCCTACAAGTTCTTCATCAACACCTTTACAGGTAAGGCTGGACAAAGCAGTGACAGTACCTTGAGCTGTTTGTAAGGCAAGGAAAGCTTCCCGATAGAGGGATCCGTCTCAGCCGAGCAAGGCAAACTGCCTTGTTCCACCCAGGAGAGGGCACTCTTACACCTGGCCACGCAACCGGACATGGACACCTACAGGAGGAACAGGAAAGTTAAGATGACATCTTAAAACTCGGTCAACTTGCACGACCAGTTAGTTATTTTGATGATAACGCTAATCCCAGGTAAATTGAATCATCCAGACGCTGCCACAACACAATATGACCGACAATAAAGGTGCAGGCTAAGTTTATTCTTAGTCTCTGAAATGTACTGAATGATACGCAGATAAAAAAGACAATTTCTGCATTTCTTTGTTAAAAGCTGGGATCATAGAAAGAGAGCTGTAGGTGTACCTTCCGCAGAAAACGAAGGTTAAATTTAAAAATACCTAGTATATGAATATTAATTGTTGCCTTTTTTAAAAAATAAAGCACTGTTATAAATGAGCATACAAACATTTAAATGCAAAGTGCATATAATCTAATACTAACAGAGTCTGTAAAGTTAATCCTTATATGGATACCTCATGAAATAAATAAAATAAGAATTAAAAATGCTACAGGTTCAACCCCTCTTTCTAAAGGGATAGAAGTGAATTTACGTATCTCTTGAGACAGCTTTCCTCTCCAATAAGTAATCCTCCAGCAACAAAGAGAGAAGATCAAGCCTGACATTTTTGATTTTTCTAAACTAAAGAAGCCAAGATGAGGAGGTGGTAGTTTTGTTATGCGAGACATAAAACAGTAAAAGAGGAATAGAATGCTGCATACTGCAAAGTTAATGTTTCAAAAGTCTCATTTTCCTCTAATCACAGGAGGCAATCTCAATAATTCCAAATTTTCTCTGAGTAATTCTACTAGAAACATGTTCTACTGATATGAAAAGAATAAAACTAGGAAAATAGGGAAATGAGAAAAAGATCACCAAGAATCCTAACTTCAAGAACAGAAAGTAAATCATACTTAGTGCTGTAATAAGCATCTTGGAGTCCCCAGGCAGTACACTGGGGCTGGGGCCATCCATAGTCTGAGAGAGAAGAACCATGCACATGGGGCTATATTGGATGTACAGTGAGTCCAATGTGCACAAACTTTGCATGAGCTGTAGCCACTTTTCCATGAACATGTGGGGAACTGTTTCCTATATATGTGTTGCATGATGGACAGTACTTCCCACATGACATGGGAAATGACATAGTGTTTAGAAGGTTTGGTTAGCCTAGCATTGGCTAATGAACATTGTTAGCCTGTCCATATTGAGAGCTTGGGCTGAGGCCTTACAATCACTGACCCAATCAACTTTCATCCTGCAATAACCTCACATAGTTTGAACTTTAACTGTATCTCCTGCTCACACTTCCAGAAGTCTTTCAAAACAATATGCCAAGTGTAATAAACAATGCATAGATACTCAGAATTGTATCTCCTGCTCTATTAGCTGTGAACAACACCAATGGGCAAAAGCATAAACCAATCTGCAGCCAGTTTGTAAAAGCTGCTATTTAAAGAGTTGTTCAGTATGAGACTAAAATGATTATAGGATCAATGAAAGAACGATCTCCTGATCATATATACTCCAATCTTTTTTATCCAAAAAATGAGCCAACTTCAATGGACTACAGTTGTACATTTTGTGTATGGATTTTTCTAAGGGCAAAAGACTAATGAGAACTTAATCCAGGGCTTTATTATCAACATACCATAAAGTATATTAGGGAGTCAGACATGGAAGTCACTGAAATCATATAAAGAGGCAATGTTCTCAATTTTCGTCTAAGCATTATCTTTTTTAAAAGCAAAAATAAAACAACAAACAAAACAAATCCAACCCCCTCAAAAAACCAAACCAAACCCCAAAACACCTGTTCAAAATCTATGGTCCTGTTCTACCCCAAAACCCATAGAATCTTCTGTAAAATAGTAAACTATAAAAAAGTATAAAACAGTATAGGAGGTATAAAATGATACTCATAGCACGCTGATTACGTAAGGTACTGATTTTTATGTAGATTTTGATCCTGGCAAAACTCACCACTACTCTGTTCTACCAGCCAAAAAGCCTTTCTATATCTGTCTTTCAGCAAAGAGAAAATTAACACAGTATATGGTGAATATGAAACAGTTGTGAGGTAAGTGAAAAATGCCTATTTAAGGACAAGGGAAAGGAATGGGGTATACCAAGGAAAAGAGATACCGTAACTCATATTAATCTCATTTTTGCAGTAACAGACTCTGACATTTGTAATCCAAAAGAGCACATGAAAATGAAACTAGGTACAAATGAGACAAAATCATTGCCTTTTACTATGGCTCTTACTGGATGTCTACCACCTATAACATAAAAGCATACTCACAGGAACACAAAGGATTTTAGCACTTGATAAAGGTCATATTTTCCACTCCATTCAGAGCAAGATCTGAATATTGGAAGCTTAGCTTCTTTCTGTGAGCTGTCTGAAAAGACATGAAGGGTTTAACCAGGAGATTTTATGTACTACCTTTATTATTTTTATCTATAGTAGTCATAGTTGCTCAGCACACTATAAACCTAACTTTCATCTAAGAGGCAAAAAAGAGTTATCCTTTATTGGTGAGAGCCGAGGGCAATGAAAAGCCATGGCCTATCTCCTCAAAAGGAATTTAAGACATATCAGTGGAACTCTGATGTCTAAATTATTCTGAAAATGAAGGTCCAAGATCACACTATTAAGTCATTAGAAAGAAACCAGGCCTACTGCAAAATGGTCCTTTTCATAAAGGTATTGAAAATCTCAGCTGAAAAACTAGATTGTGTAATACATTTTAAAGTTTTCATCTGAAAAAAAATAATTTGATGAACAGAATCACATGTAAAACATTTTTGCAGAAAAACGGGCTTTTTCCAGTCAAACTACAGAGGAAGAGTAAACACGTTAGAAGAACAATATGCATCTGTATATAGTTGACAGATATTAAGAATTTATTGGGGTTTTTTTTGTTGTTTGGGTCTATACTTACTTTATAGTGTATATAATAGTCAAAATGCTGTGTGCACTAATGGAGATAAATGAACAGCACTTGCAAATAACAGCCCTACCAGAAGTCGACATTTGTTGAGATGTCTATGTTGTATGTTGTCCTGCACTGCATGGTTAAAAGGGGGCCCTATAAAATGTTTCTGTAAACCTTAATGTCTTGAAAGCCTCTAGTTTATGAATAAAGTTCAAAATCCAATCTCATGTTCTCCTTTGAAAATCTATGCTCTTGGATAACATACGCTATTTTATACACCTCAGAAGTTATGGCTACTGTTACCCTATTACAGATTTCAGAACAGAAGCAGTATTCCACGGGTACTCATGTTTACGTCTGCAATAAAATGCCCATTGAACAGGGCTGACCTTACTCTACTTTTAAAACATTGTAGCAGAATCTGTGAAAACAAGCAGTTCCTTTCCCTGTCCCTATTACATAACCTGTTTCTGGGCCTGCAAGTTCCCCTGGTCCCGTGTGAGGAGGCACCAGCGTCTCCAGGGGAAGGGAGGAAGAGGACGAGGAACAAGTCTGGGAGAAAGACGTATAAGGAATAATATTTTTCTCTGCCGAGCATAATAGCTAAAAATTAGATGAGAACCGCTGTTAGGGGCCCGGGTGAGCAGATTCTCGAGTTACGTGAGAGTTCCCTGGTTCTTTTTGCTCAGGGGCTTCGCCAGCAGGCATATCAGCTGCTCCCTGAGCCAGCTGTTTCCTCAGCGACGCCTCAGACATTTCTCCCGCTACCGCGGACCCGGCCCAGCCCTCCCAAGGGCGCTCCTTCGCCCGTTCGCCGGCCCGGTGCCTCAGGGCTCATCCCGCTGCCGGTACAGGGCCGGGCGGGAGCCATGACGACACAACGGCCTCAGCTGTGCCCCGGGGCTGGCCCCCGGCGGGGCTCTGCCTGAGGGAGTGCCTCCTCACGCTCTCGCCACGGACCCGCCCGGCCCGTGACAGGACGAGCGGCTCGGGCAGGTGTCCCCCGGGACGGGCGGGTGGGCGGCCAGCGGGGCGAGCCCCTGCGCCTCCACAGGTGGGCAGCGCACCAATCCTTCGGGGTCACGGGGAGGAGGCGGCCCGGAGCGCACAGGCCGCAGCCGCCCCACCCGCAGCGTCCAGCCACGGCCCCCCCCGGCCCCGCCGCCGTCCCGGTGCCGCTCCGGCCGCTCTCCCGCGGCCCCTCCTGAGGAGCGGCGGCAGCCCTTTCGCGCATGCTCGGCGCGGGCGCCATTTTGGTAGGGCCGGGAGTTCTCCAGCGGAGCGGCGGCGGAGCTCGCTGGGCCCGGCGCGGAGGGGGCGAGGGGTGCCCGCTGCGGAGATGGCCAACATCGCGGTGCAGAGGATCAAGCGGGAGTTCAAGGAGGTGCTGAAGAGCGAAGAGGTCAGAGGCTCTCCCCCCTCCCCCTGCGCGCCGCCGCCACCCTCCCCCGTGTGAGCGTGGGCAGCAGGGGACGGTGCGGGCGCCCCGCCGGCCTTCGCGGGGACCCCGCACCCCCCTCGGCCCCACCTCCCCGTGCTGGAGGTGGGCCCGTCCCACGGCATCTGGGAGGGGAATGGCGATTCCTGGGGAGACGGGGCCCGCCAGACGTTGGGAGGAGGAGGAGGGGGCCGAGGGAAGCGCGGCGGCAGGGCCCGAAGAGGCTGGGCGGGCCGGCCCCCGGCGAGGGCTCCCGGCGGTCGGTGCTCGGGAGCGCCGCCAGGCCGGAGGCCACGGGGCGGGGCGGGNGCCCGGCCTCCGCGGGGGCCCCCGGCACGCGCCCTCCGGCGTCCGCCCGCGCGGCACCGGGAAGGCCAGGAGGGATGGATGAGGCGCATTGGGAAGGGTGAGGTGGGGGTACGTGATCCCACACTTCCCCTTCAGCTGACCCCTTTGGCTCGCCAGGGCCAGAGGCTGCAGGGTATGGGTTTAATGTTTGGAGGTTTTTGAGCTGTTGCTATTAAACCCCCATTTAGCTTCCCTGTATACAGAACTTCCTTTATCCCACTGCAGGCTTACTCACCTTCAGATGGATGCTTTTAAAGCCTCACTCATTTCAGTCATGTTAGCTCGTTTCCTGATCAGTATGTTCAGAGGTATGTGGTGGTCAGTAGGAGAGGCTGACTACTTTCAGGGCAGCAGCAGAGAAGTTCTGATCAGTTTGGGGGAATATATAGCAGTGTTTGCAGGATTGCATCAATACAGCTTTAGCTCTGTCGGTGTCTGAGTTGGTGGACGTCAGCCAGATAGGTTTTAATGGTTGTGTCGTCATTGTCGTCCTACTTGGGATGATGTTGCAGGTTAGATCCTTGTGAAATATTAATGTGAATATGTAACTCTTAAAGCTGATGTTTCAGAAATCTGGACATATTCACAGATAAAAAATTGAGAGGATGATTTATGGAAGGTACTAATGGCTTAAGGAAAACACGTTTAGGGTTGCAGTAGTTGATGTACTTTTAAATTGTGTGCTAACAACATTGTTGCTATGTAGCTTGAGCTTACTAGAAAAATGTAGGGGGCTTGTTTTATAGCTGCCTTTAGAGTCCTGGCTGATTTTGCCGAGCTATTGCACAGCAAATACAGAATTGCATGGAGACCAAGAGAAATTTCTAGGTGGATACCTTTATACCAAAGCTAGAGAATGTAGACCTCATACCCTGTATAACCAGCTGATACTGTGGAAACAAAGAAGTCTATTTGGAAGTGCTTTCTAAAGGCTTCAAACCCCTTTCCCTTTGCTTTATGTAGAAAAAAAAGAAGAAACCTTAAGTTACATAGGTTTTGGGAGAGGTCCATAGTAAATTTTTGTACTGTAAAGGTTGGATCCAGTGTGGACATATTTGATTATTTTTGTTTGTTTAGTCTGCAGTACTCAATTACAGAATTTTGGAAATGGATATTATTATAAAATAGCCCTTGAGCTGCTTAAAGCTAGCCAGAAAATGTCATAATTCTTATGAAATTCAATTAATGGAATTTCAAAATCACAATACAGCAGACTCTTGATATTTCTTCTTCTTCTGCCATTAGCAGGCTACCTGAGTGTCATGCTGATATATTCGTATGTATAAAATTGCTGTTTACACTTTACTAACTCCCATGTCTTGAATGCAAAATTTCAGCATTACTCAGTGGTTATCAAAGTTGCAAGCAAAGTTTTTTGTCAATGTTTGTACATTCTAGGGCAGTCAAACTATGGTGTCATTATCCCTGGGTGAGAAAACATGTGGAGTGGGATGATGAATGAAGGTCCAACTAAATACTACAAATCACAAAATTAATTAAAAAAGCAGTTTTCTTACTCTTTGCTAAAATTATTATTAAACCTGGTTTCTTCAAAAAGAAATAAATCTTTTTAATGAATGGCAATGCTAAATTTGTTGTTTAGAAGCTTGTAAGTCCCTCTCTAAAGGCAAAGTGGCTCTCATTATCTGTTCTTAAATTATTCTTGATTTAATGCTTTGAACTACTTGAAGAGCGACCCCTCCCCCCTGTTTCCTCGTAGATGTAATAGGAGCAGAAATGCCTGGGAAGGGGGTAGGCAGACAGGGAGAAAAGTGCATAGGAAGTTTGTTCTCTGTCTTCTTCCACTACTCACCTTTATGCTGAAGTAGAGTGGTGGAACCAAAAATGTTTTTAAAAGGAAGCAGCTGGATGGCAGTTAATTCCTTCTGCTGCTAGAATCCTTGCTATTCAGGACTAAATATACTTTTCATATTACTTAGCAGTTCCTATTTCCTTGAATACAATTTCTGGGAAGTAACTAAAATGTGAACTGCTACCTTGCTCTCTGCTTACAGATAAGAGACGAAGGATTTTCCAAATTTTTAAGTTGAGTCTGGGACTTCTTGAATGTTTTGTAAAAGTATTTAAAGTCTTCTCACTTGAGGAAAAGTGCTTCTCCTCTGCTTGCTTTATTATTTCTAGCTTTGTTATAAACATGACATTATGTTAAGAAGTAGAATATTGTTTATTTAAGAGAGATACTTGTAACTTTGCATCTCTTAAATATTTGAATTAAATAGTTAAAACTAACTAAAGTTTCTTCGTCAGGAGTGCTCTCTAAAGTATGATTTTTCAACTTTTTACTTCTATGTGTGGAGAAAGCTTTACAGTTCTAAGGTAGACGAGGTATTGTGCATTTGTAACAAAGATGAAGTTGTTAAGTTAGTCTAGGTAGTAACTTGACTGGTTAAATATGTGTAGGCAAGGGATCAGATGTTCTAGTTTATCTTTCTTTTTGTTATGTCATTTCATTAATGTGTTATCTTGTTGGTTTTATGGGCTGAAATTTTAAAATTGCTACAAAATGTATTTTGAACAAAAGTGTGAAGCTGCAGCATGATGGGGAAACCAATAAAGAGGTGGAAGGGGAATAGTATCCCACTTTTACTAAGTAGGAAAAAGTTTTAGTGAAGGTTAGCTGATATTAGTTTTGGATTAAATTACTGGAATGCTGCATTGGGTAGCCAAATGCTTACCTGCTCTCTGTTTATAAACAGCTATCTTATGAGAGGGAGAACTTGCCTGGCATTTAATAATGAATAGAAACATATTGAAATATCTTGTGGTCACTTAAAGACTGATGCTGAGTTGTATTTTAATTGATCAGTATGTTAAACATTATGTATTACTTGTTTTTGTAATTTAATAAAGCATCAGTGTTTACTTTGAAGAAATTATAGTATGCTAACAGTGAAGGATTCAATGTTTAATTGGCCATCCACTTTCTTTTATCATGTGGAAATATAAGGTGTTTTCTACTAATTTATACCTTTTGCAGTGAAAACTGCAATCTGATATTGAAAATGACACATTGGGAAACATAGCTTCCTTCTAGCAAGATGAGAATTGCTGGTATATCTACCATGAAGTGTTCTTCTCTTACAAATATGAAGAGACATTTATGGCAGGTAAATCTAGGTAGAGCTGAGAGTAAATTAAACTCAACTGCAGTTATGGAATATGAGTATCTTCATGAACAGATATCTGAAGTATCAGTGTAAATTTGTAACTTGATTGAAACCAAGACAGCATTCAAGCGAAGGTAGTAGGTTAACAACAAAAACTTCAAGTACTTGATTTCCAAGAACGAAATGAGTGCTTGTTTTGGAGTCTGTTATGTGTTTCAGTGATTTACAGGCAGAAGGGAAGGGAAAAATAACTGTAGTCTGCCATACCTTTCTTAGACTTGTAAAGACCTAGTGAGTAGCTCTCGTGGTGGCTTTTACCATCGACTGTAGTGGTCTTGTGATTTATGTCAGTATATAGCAAGACACTAAGTAACATCTCTGAAAATTTCTTGCTCTTTGAAAAAGCCATAGATATTTAATCTTCAGGCTCAGGAAAACTTCACTGCTTTAGTTTGTTTATATTTGGGCAGTCTTGGGTGCTAGATACTGAATTCACTAATGTGGAGGCTTCTAGTTGTAATTGTGCTTTAGTGTTAGTAGGATTCTTGGTTTTCTTCCTATTTATCATGTAGAATCAATGCAGGTATTTATAACAATGAGACGTCTTCTATTATGATTGCTGAGTCAGCAACATTTTTTTTAAACAGTATACATTTTATGCTGATACATGTGCTTAACTTTTGAATTGTAAGGATAGTCACATTGAAGTCAGTAGAGGTTTAGTGAGTGCAGTGGAATTGTTGTCATTGTTCAATCCCAGGGGGGCAGCTATTACCATGCAGCTGCTCAATCAGATGCCCCACTCCCCACAATGGGCTAGGAAGTAGAATTGGAAAAAGGTAAAACCCGTGTGTTAAGAGCAGTTTAATAATTTACATAAGGTAAAATATAGTAATAACAATGGAAAGGGAGAATACAAAAAGAGAGAGAGGAATAAAATCAGAGAAAGACAAGGGATGTCCAGTGCAATTGCTCACCACTTGTTCATCTGTTCCCAGCCCATCCCAGCAGCAATCAGCAGCTCCCAGCCAATCTCCCCAGTTTCTGTACTGAGTATGACATCTATGGGAAGGAACATCCCTTTGGCCAGTTTGGGTCAGCTGTCCTGGCCATGCACCCTCCTGGCTTCCTGTGCACGTGCTTGCGGGCAGAGCATGGGAAACTAAAAAGTCCTTGACTTAGAGTAAGCTGTACCCAGCAATATCAGTGTATTATCAATATTATTCTCAGACTAAATCCAAAACCCAGCCCTGTACCAGCTACTAGGAAAAGAATTAACTCTGTCCCAGCCAAAAGCAGGACAACTGTTTGTGGGAATAAAGCTTGAGTGTGCTTATTCGATTGAAAAGCATAAAGGTATAAAAAGGTGTAAACATAAGAACATTTTAAATGTCATTATTATATTGGTACCAGTCTCTCCTCAGTCTCTCAGAAGGCCTGCATGTGATTAAGAAAGCGTGTGAGGAGAGTTTTAGCACACTGGAGCTTGGGGCTACTATGCAAGAAGGGATCTTCGTAGGCTGGAGAAATCAGTATCCTGGCAGGAACCTTTTGAAGCTCAGCTGTGGTAGGTGCCAAGTCCTGCACCTGGGAGGAAGTAATTCAGCTGGGAGACTGACTGGAAACAAAACAGTCTAGCAGGAAAAGAACTTCATGACCTAGTGAAGAGCAAGTTGAACATGATGGTGGCAATGAAGTCCAACCACATGCTGGGTTGCATTAGCAAGAATATAGTCAGTGGGTTGTGGGAAGTGATTCTTCAGCTCTGTTCATGTTCACACATGTGTGGTGTTCTGTGTTCAGATACATACTTGAATTAACTGAGCAGAAAACTGTCAAGGTGGTTAAGGGACTGGACCACAAGATGTGTGAGAAGAAGGGGAGTTGATGTTGTTGAGAGAACTATTGAGAGGGACTTCTTCCTGTTATCTATAAATACCTAATGAGAAGCTCCTGAGAAGAGCCAGGCTTGTCTCAGAAGTGTGTGGGGGATATGGTAAGAGGTGGCAGACACAAGCTGGAGCATGGGGAATTCTGACCAGACACTGGGGAAAAAACATTTAAGCAGCATGATCAGCAAGATTGCAAAACCTTTGTCCTTGGAGTTGTTCAAAACTCAACAAATTCTTAAACAATCTGCTCATATTGGACCTGCTTTGAGCAAGAGGTAGGGACTAGAAGCCACCCAGCTGTCTCTACCTGTGTGATTACAGAATCTCTTTAGTAAAAGTTTGGTTTTTAATTACTGTTTCTGTTTGTCAGAGAAAACATAAAAGGGTTCCAAGTCTGTTGCCACATCTGGTAAAACCTTCCCCGTAAACAAATAGAAAAATTTTAAAGTAGACCATTTCTTTTTTGTTTAAAAATTTTCACTATTGTATGACAATGATGAATCCTCTTCCCTTTCAAATTGGAAGCTGGGTTTTTCTGGTAGATGCAAAGCTTTCAGGGTTTTTATTTTGAACAACTTCTGGTTTTGGAGGCCTGAAAATAGAACAAATACGAGATTAGTACTACTTCTTTAATCTTAATTTCTCTGAAATGTGAAGATCATCTTAACTTTAAAAGAGTTTGTGAAATCTTTTGTACATTGCCAGAAATAATTTTGTCTGCTGTGTTTTTAGCTATGCCTACAGTTTTAGGCCAAGAGGAGGTTTAGACCTGTTTCCTATAACTGCATAAAAAATAGTGAAACACCATTACTGTGCATCTTTGGTTTTCTTAATCTTATCTGTGGTGTGTTGGTTATATGTTTTAGTTTGTACTGGAAAATAATGGAGAATGGTTCTGTAGGTCTTTGCCATCAAACAAGTTTGTCTGTAAGTGGTGAGAAAACTGCATGTTATTCTCACATCTGGGATGATCTTTCAGAATTATTAGGTTATTTACAGTTAACACCTCTTCATCTGTACCATACAGGCTGTTTCTCAAGTTCTATGAATGTAATACCAGTGCACTTTTAGGATCAGTATTATGTAGATACTAGTCAGTACTAGTATTAGGAATACTACTTTAACCTGTGATTTAAAATATACAATGTCAGTGACCATTTGACCAGACCTGTGAGTTTGCCAAGTACTGGTAGTGGGAATATTTGTGCAGAGAAGGCTGGATCTATTGCTTTTTCCTGTCTTCAGTTGGTGACTTTTTAAATGTTAATGTTTATCCAGTTGTGTCCAGATATCTAGTGAGTGGTCTACTATCCATTGGCAGAATCCTAAAGATTTTGGGAGTAAGTGGAAAACAGAAAAACTTAAGTCTGCATTGGAGGCAGACTGATTTGGTTGTCTTTGGTAACATCATAAAAACCTGAGGAAAGAGTGCAGTCCCTGGTTACAGGAATGGATTAGTCAGTTTAGGATGACGGGGTAGATTGTAGCTGATGATGGTTACCCTCTGATAATAACCCTCTGTGGACCTAAAGCAGTGCTAGAAATTAGCCAATCCTTTACCAATTCGAGTCTTGCATTCATTATTCCGTGCTTGTTTCCAAGAGTTTGGCTTTAATAAAAAGGAAGTGTACAAGTCCTAAGGTTAGTTCACTTTACGAAGTATGAGATTTAAATAAAGTTGACATTTAATCATAGTAAATTTGTGTAAGTATAAACTGCAAAAAAGTGCTGGTTAACAGTCCAATGGTCTTTGTTTTGCGCTAAGTTAGTGCAAGTACTTAGAGTAGTTCTTAAATTATTTACCTGTTAAATGGTTTTTAGATTCCTAGATTTCATAATCCTAATAGGGACTGTTGTCATTATAATTCATCATTTTTACAGTAATAAGTGCTGCTGGTATTAAATTGAGAAAATGCTTTAGGTTAAAGTTTACCATTAAGGTGCAGGCTATCTTTTTGTCTTTGACAAGCTAAGTAAAACTGTTGCAATTTAGATATAGAAAAGGAATCAATTTAGTTTTTATGGAAAAGAGTAGGAATTTTGGTAAATAATATTCTGTATGGCACTCTAGAGATGTTTCACAGGATCACCAAATATTCTGAGTTGGATGTAGTCCAGTTCTGCACTCTTGACTTATCCAGCATTTTCCCTTGAGATTATATCAGTGTTAATATTTGTAATATTTGAATTGGGAGCACTTGAATATGCTTACTCTGAGTATTTAACAAAATAGTATCTGCATCATAAATAAAGTATCTCTGTGAGTAGCAGAAATAACTTTGTTGAGTACCAGATCTGTGTTTGTTAATCTACTATGTTGCAACAGAATCGTGCTAAAGTAATGGATTGCTCCTGTCTATCCTTCGAAGTGTCTGCACAGGAGGGAGATACTGTGAATGTCAATGGCTACCGAAGAAGCTACATTCAGTGTTACGCTTTATTGGACACTAAAAGTCAGTCCTGCAGTGTAACTCCAGTTTGGCCATGCCAGTGTCTGAGAGAGCTGGGCTCATCCTGTGTATCGTTCTTCTGTTGAATTGCTAATAGGGACTGTCCTGTCTACCTTGTCCCAAAACACACAGGAAACTAATTGAAGTTCATTATTTAATATTTTTTATTCATTATTAGCCAGTATGATCAACAGTTCAGATTAGGAAAGACTAATGAAAGACTGTAAATCTAGTTACTTTTAAAAAGGCAAGTTTAAGGTAACATGTTTTCAGGCTCATACACACAAATACATTAGCCCATATTTTACTTAAACAGGTATTTTAGCTCAAACTGAAAGTATTTCACTTTTTATTTTTAGCTGAAAGGGAACTGTGAGAAAGTATTTTTGAGTTTTTGCTATGTTAGGATGTGTTAAAGTACAGGAGGCTGTGATGAAATAAAGTAGTGTACATGAATGGAAATCATGGTAGTTGTGTTGTATTTTCTCCAGAAGCTTAGAGCATTCATGGTGGTTAGGTAAGCCCTTCCACTTTGGAATAAGAATTTCCATGTGGGAAGCTAATACAGAAAAACTGTTCTGAGCTATTTTCGCAAGTCTTCGAGCTCTGAGACTGAGAGTGAATTAGCATAATCAGTTTAAAATGAACTGAATCCTGTGATTCCTTTATATGTAGAACTGCTAACCTAAGTAGGGTAGATACAGAGAATTGACTGCAGAGTCTGCATCAAATGGTTTTGTATGTTCATAAAACGACTAATTCAAAGGATGGTTCAAAATGATTATTAAAGCACACTTTATCTTCAGGGTATTTCAGTTCTACATCAAAACAGAATCATGCATAAAAAGATAGGGAAAAAGCATCTTTTCTTTACCCCCTTATTTTCCTGAAGGGAACAGGAGTCCTTTGCACTATGCCCACACTGATGTCGAGTATCTTAGTGGGCTCAGATCATATTTGAGTAACTCTTGTGCACAATTTATGCTTCGAGGTACTGTAAGTATCTTGCATAGCTTGAAACAGCCTTTGCAGGGGCCCTTAGAGGAGTACAGGAGAGTACGTATGCAGTTATGTACACGCCTTTCATGGCACAGCTTTACCAGTTTAACCACACTATGCCTTAGTGAGACAAGCAGTGGCTGTGTAACTGCACTTAGGGCTTATACCACGAGAGCTTCCTCAGTTACACCTCTGGTCTCCCTGACTAATGCGATGGTTTTGTCAGAAATAGTTTAGACAGACGCTAGAGCTGAAGTTTCAGAATTCTTTTAACTTGCCCTAAGGCAGTTCCAAGCAGCAGTGTTACATTCCTCTTGTAGACTCATCTCTTCTTCCTGCTTTTGTGCTTCTTCTCTTACTTGCAGTGTTTATGGTGAATTAAATCAGGGGTTGGGTTAAAATGAAAGAACTGTCTTGCTAGTATATGTTTATTTCAGATGTTTGCTGTACAGTTGTGTGAATGCGTGCACAGAATCTTACCCCCTCCTTTACATTAATTCTGCAATCAGAAAGGAAGTAGGACCTTGGCCACTGTTAGACTGGTTTAAGGTGCTGTGGAAGTACAGTCTCTTATGTGTTTTGGTAGAGTGATATTTTAACAGCTGAACATTAGCATGAGTGGGTATTTAACAACCTTAAATTTAAAAAATTCTGCTAAAACTTCGTGGTGCTCCTGGTCTAACTCTTGCAAAATGAAGATGGTTTTAATATTTGAGGTATTTTGTGTTCTGACAGGAAAAGAATTTCTCTCAGTATTTTTCTGGTATATTGTGATATATACAAAAATTCTAGACTGTCTAACTGCCGGTAATACAGATCTCACACAGTATTCATACTTTCAGCTCCTTAGATACATTAAAATACAAGTTACTTATTAGTAACATAGTATTTTGATCATTAAATGAAACAAATAGTGTGCAAAAACAATGTCACCTAGTTTTACTAGAACAAATGTAACCCTAGAAAATATATGTTAATATGGGGGGGATGAAATAGAATGTGAAACATGGTAGAACTTCCATGACTGAAATTGTTGATAGGTTTAAAGAACATGGGAGCATTTTAAAGAAATGTATTTTTGGTATTGACTCTTTCTTATCTAGAAAACTGCTCTTTAATGTTCTTTAGACGGAAGTGTTTCCTCTCTTCTCTTTGCCCTGCCCAGGACGCTGGAATGTTTCGCTCTGGCGTTGCTCTGTGCTTTGAAGGTCAGCAGGCGCTTGCTCTAGAATGCAGATGTGATCTGCTGATCTCAGCTGGTAGTGCAGCGTGTGTACTTCATAGCACTGTGGTAATTATGTGGCATTTCTGCTTCTCTTAATAATCAAGCTCAGGATATGCACTTGATTTTGGTTTTTAAGCTGGGCTGAGTCTGAAGGAATATTTTGGAAGTATTGAACTATTTCCTCTTCCTTTGGTAGCTCTTTGAGGGGGTGGCAGTGGGATTATAAAACTTTTTTTTTTTTTTTTTTTTTTTTTTATATTGTTTTTTTCANTCAGAAATTTTCCATAATTTTGTTTTTTTTTTTTTTTTTTTGGTAAATTGAAGTTTCCACTTGGCTGCATGACAGTGCACTGCACTTTGCTGCCTAGTTGAGTGAGACTTCCTCCATTTTTTTATGTTTTCCCATTTCTTGTGGAAGAGGGAACTGAATGGATGTAGTGTATTTACTCTGGCCTACTCTGGGTAGCAAGGGGGTTAAGAAGGGAGATGAAAGGCTGGTATTGACTTCTTAGACAGCAGCTGAAGATGCAAGCCTCAATTAGAAACCTTCCTTTCTGGCATATCAGTGAAGGAGGGAGACCTGAACCATTTGGACTAAGTTCAGAGTGGTACCTTAGCAAAAGAGAGTAAGAAAATAACAAGATAAATATTGCAAAACAAAATTCCTTTGAATATTTTCCACAGATTTGCAAAGAGTCGGTGAATATGATAAGAATGATGAACTTGATTTTGTTTTTTAGTTTATTTAAATAATTGTTTAATGGAGTAAATTGCTGCTGAAATATTGGAGCCTTTTGCTCAATACAAGTTGACTCGGAGTACTTATGGCCTTATGGAAAAATTGCATTACGGATTTCACTGGGATAGTCAGGTGATCTTTTTCTGTAAATCTGGTGAGATATGTTCATGCCAGATTTTGGTGTAGAATAAGACTGTTGTGTTAGAATATAAAATAGGTGAGAGGCTAGAAGGAGTTTATAAGGCACTAGTAACTTTATAGTAAAAGAGTTTAATTGTGCTAGCATGGCTTCAGAATAGGGTGGAGGATTTCTTACTTTATTTGGCTTATTAAATATGGAACCTTATGTCACTATAAAATGTTTGGATGCTCAAAAGTACCTACTTCACATTTGTAAGTCATGATTGTTATAAAGAAGTAACTAATTTTTTATTAGATTTTAGATAGGTTCAAAAGTGGGTTTTGCCAATTTACATCATAGATTAGTGAATGATTTTAAAATTCTGTCTGAAAGATAAAGAAGTAATTTTATTTTGTTTCTGTGATTGGGGAAACAATTAGTGATTGAAAACATTTTGCATGTACAAAACCTCCTTCACTAAACTTTGTCCTTGGTTGAGAAGATTCCAGAGAAAATTTTCAAGTTTATTCCTTAATCTTTGCAGAAATTTTTGCATGTACATTCTTTAAGATTTTTGACACTTTCTTAAAACTCTTTCTTAATGTGTAAGGGGCTAGACTTAAAGCCCTGAATGATTACAGA
>VZTT01009700.1:10262-25034 GCA_013400855.1 Buphagus erythrorhynchus
TTTTTGTTCAGAAGTCCTTTCTCTCTTCTTGTTTTGTTCAACATTTTGACAGAATTTCAAACCCAACAAACTGAGCAGCAGAAGATTCCAGCTAGGATTTTATGCTGTTCATTTGATTTCTTCAGGCCACATCCTTCCTGTGTCCTTGTCAACACTACAAGGAGAGGAGCCGTCTTAGAAGATTTCCTAAAAGGCAGAAGCAATTTCACAGTTATCTAAAAAAAATCTGACCTTTCCACATACAGAAAATCTCTCTTAAGTAAATAACCTTTTTAGCTGTAAAATTTTGCTGAGACATTCATTTATCAAAAACATAGATAAAAATCACTCTGTGTTTATCTCCTCACCATTAAAAACTGCATTAAAAAGAAACTACCACCATGAAAGTGGANTGGATTGTAGTAAAATAGCTCTAGCAAACAAAATAATTTTTAAAAAAAATAGAACTGTTGATTTAGAGTTTGTGAAGTTGGAAGATGAGCAATTAATTATTACCATCTGCACTTCTTATCCTTACCCTATTATCATTTTCATGGACACTGTGTAATGAGGTTCATTTAGCCTCAACTGCATTTCCAGGATATATAATAGTTCAAAATTAATAGGATTTATGGAGAAGTTAATGAATGAGCAGTGTAATTATTTCTGTTTAAAGAAAAGCATGATCTACTTGATCTTTATGAAAGGTATTGCGGGTCTTTAATTGCTCAGTGCTTACATCCTACATTGGTGATTGACAAGGCTGATATTCTCTCTCCTTTCACTTGATTTCACTGAACACATTTTGATATAACAAAAAATTCAAGATAAATACCTTTTCTGAGATGGAGCTAACCAGCCTTCTGTTGTTAAGAGGTTTCTTAGAGATTTTTGCAGTGTTTTTTTTTTGTCTTTTCACATATCCTACTCTGTTCTACTTTTTTTTTATTCTCATGTATATCATCTTTCTTTGTAAGACTTCTGAATTCCTAAGCTCTCAGACTTCAGAAGAACATTTAAATAAGTATTTACCATCACAAAGTGTATCACTTATTCACCGAGACAAGTAAGGACAGTTAATTTCCTGAATGTACTTAAATCTTTATTCTCCAGACAGAACATCTCCACACAGAGATGAGTTAGCCAGTATATAAACCAAATACTATCAAGTATATTCAGTATATTAAAAATATTATTTTAATTAGCCTGTTGTTTTATGGGTTTGAACACCTTTGTTGAATCAATGGCATTTTATATAAGGAAGAGGAGCTTGTCACATCTTTCAGATTTCATTATTTTAGCATTTTCTAATTTTTCATTATTAGAACACTTCTTTGCAAAATTTGGCTTCTGTTTCAGCTATAGTGTAAAAATGAGAGATCACTTGGACAATGAAATTTGAGTACTCCTCAACAGTGTTACCAGGTTTATAGATGCCCAATTTAGTAATTTGTTGTACTGAATAGATTACTGTGCTCATTTAGTTTTGAATGTTCTGCTACCGGTCTATTATTTTGGTATTTTTATAAAAAATCCATTAAAAGGTTGTATAAAGCTGTTTCTCAAATCTCAACTAGGCTACAGTTTCTCAAACACAAGAGGAAAATGCAGTGTATATAAAGAGGAATCTTCAGACCCAGCGGTGGTACTGAAGTTATTTTGCCAAGGCTAAAAGAGGAGATCAAAAGACACCAGTCTGTTAAAAGAAAGACCCTGAATAAATTGATGTATTTGTACAATGACAAGAGGGAGCTTATGATATGTTAGTGAAAAACCTAGCAAGTCATGAAGTCTGATTCAGAGGCAGATACAGCATGAGAGCTTTGTGAAAAGCTGAGCTGCAGATCTGCACTGCACAAAATTGAGGTCAACCACACGCATTTTGCAATTGGGGCCACTTGAATCTGAAATACAAAATGGTGAAATCCTCTTTTTGCTCCCACATTCATAAATAAGCTCCAAGATTTCCTCCTTGTCTGTGGTTTTGTCGCAGTGTTTCAGTGGATCCTTGTGCAGTTCTTGCCTTCCTGTTCTGGCAGAGGGGCTCTCTGGAGTGGTTAAAAGAGAGGCCATCTAGGAAGGTCTGTTCTCCAGGCATCCTTTCAGATAGCAGTTGAGATAGATGTTTTTCTGCTCCTCTGATTATTCAGTGGGTCTTTCCTAGCTGACATTTTACCTGAATTTGTGGCAGTTACCTCAATGGCACTGTGTAAAGCTGCTGCTTATACTTGAATCCACAGCCTGTACCTTCTTTTTAAAGTAACCATGCCTATGAGCTTGGCTACAAGGTTTTTAAAGTTTTTTTTTTTTCTGTATTAAGATAGTGCTCAAGAGATTGATCTAATTCAGAGAGTTAATGAAGACTTCTTCCTCTCTTCTTAATAAAAGCATTTTGCTTAGAGAAAGATGCAATATGGAGGGTAATTCATTCACATGAACATCCTCATTAGATGCAATGAGGTATATTTCACAGAATCACAGAATATTCTGTGTTGGAAGGGCCCTGCTAGGATCACCACAGTCCAGCTGTGGGCCCTGCACAGGACAGCTCAAGAATCACACCTTGTGTCTGAGAGTGTTGTTCAAACTCTTGGTTCCATCTATTTGTCAAAGTTCTGGTGTGTTGATGAAAAACCAAACCAACAAACAAAAGCAGCTTGGGGCACTTCACAATTTTATAATTTGATCCTTAATATTCAGGAATTACATTTTCTCCCTGTACAACTCACTGTTCCATCTCAGATTGAAATCTCATTGCAAAACTTAGCAATTTTCCAAAATGTACTTTTTGGTTTTTGTTTGTTTTTTTTTTTTTTTTTTCCCCAAGAACAGGTGAAGGACAAATAAAGACTTATGTCCAAAATTCTAGCTCTTCTCCAAACAATTAAATTACTTATCTTTTCAGAAATGCTGGTAACAATGCCTCCAAATAGTGAAATGTTCATATTTATTACTGAAGGTAAATATCTCTAAATTTCAGACTTGTCTTTATATTTCTAATTAATTGTGAATTCCTGTTTTCAATGTTAAGAGTGAAGACAAATATTCTAGATACCCAGGAGACTGATACATTTATAGTTATGGCATGTTGATTTATTAGAAAGCAGTGTTAGGAACTATAAAATACCCTATACTCTTCTTTCCCACTGTTATGTCTTTTGTGCTCTTGGTAAACACGGAGGTGGTTTCACAGAAGATTATTTCTCTTACTTCTCACGCTCATAGATAGAAAATTTATGAGAAACTGGCTTTCTGTGGAGGCTGTGGAATAAGCAGACTAACAGGACAGTGGTTAATGGACTCTTAGCACTCAGTTAACTCCAGCTGTGCTCCAAGCAGCTCCATGCTCATGTCATCTCTAATATACCTTATCCTTGCACACATACAGAATGTCAGGGAAAAAGTTTTTCTGTGAGGAAGAACATTGGAATGAAAATATTTTGTTGTACTTAATCTAATTATAATCCTTATGAATTTTATGTCCTCCCAAATGATCTGGGGAGCTTTCTCTTAGTCTCTGATCAAGTAGTTCTGAAATGTTCTGTCTAAATATTAAACTATACTGTGCACATTAGCATGGTGTGGCTATGACACACACACTTCTGTCCCTATGAACATACACATCTCTTGCCATTAAAGATGAGAAGAGTTGAAAAAAACCCACCTCACCAGAAAAACCCATCCATCAGGTGACAACTTGTGCAGAGAGCTGCGAAGTCATCAAAGCAGTAACAAATGGCTGTAAAAATACCATATGATTCCTCTTCCTGCCTCCTTGGTGGGAACAGAACTGATGCAGAATGATTGGGCTGCAAACCAAGAAAGTGAGTAAACAAATTCCATATCCAAATGGAACTCAGATTTGAGAAAATGCTATCAGGAAGAATCAAGTGTGGGAGAATGGAACAGAATTATTTAGAATGGAAAAAGGACAACCTACAAAGAAAACAAAAGATATAAACAGGAAAATAGAGATGCAAAAATTGAGAGTATTAAGTGACATGATCCACTACTTTATTGAAATGCTTTCTAACCAGTTTAACTCAGCTGATTTCCATGAAGCTGAACTGGCAAAATGCTAGTGAATTTTAAGGAGTTGCAGTAAAATTATACTACTCAAGCAATTTGGACAAATGAGTTAAAAGCTTGCTAACAATAGGGTTGTCCTAAGGGAAACAAGAATTGCTCTCAACAGGAAAGAAGTGTCAAATCAGTTTTATTTGACTTAATATTATTGTCCTTCAGCATTCCAGATAGTGAAAATACTAGGAACTAGTTTTTTCCCTTGTTTCAAAAGGTTTTATTTCATCTTAGAAGTCAATGAAAGAATTCTGTTGACTATGCAGGCATTAGCTCAGGCTCAGATAAAAGGGGGGATGATGAGCAGATATTTCTCCCTTCACTTACTGGGTGAGCAAATAAGCTCCATACATCCACAGTCATCCACTGTTTGCTAATGTTGATTTGTTTACTTCACAAATTGACTTCTAAAGCCTGGCAGTGCTTCATTGCTGCATCTCAATTTAACCAGGTTATTGGGATCTTCACCTTATAGATTCCATCTGCATCAGTTCATGAGCCCTTTTTGGCTATTCTCTACCTGATTTCAGGTTTTAGCTATTAGTTCTTAATTATATTGTTTAGCAAAAGTTTATATTCTTTTACCGTCTTAAATCTGGACAGAGGTCTAAATTACAGTATTTGGACTGTATGCTGTCCTGGATTACTTAATTTATTCCAGCAATTGTCCTTGATATTGATCAGAACAGTCCAGCATTTGAAAGAGCAAGCAATGTTTTAATGCAGCATTGCACAGTGAATTTGAACAGGTGAAATATAAGAAGGCAGCAATGTGATGGAATGGCTGGAACTGAAAACAGGTTGTCTCTTTGAAGGAACGTATTTGAGTTATGGACATTTGACCATGCCTGTCTTTTATTCCATTCACCAAGCTGAATGGTTTTGGTGGTGCTCAAAACAAGGTAAGAGGCAATGGGCACAAACTGAAACAGAAAAGGTTCCCTCTAAACAGAAGGAAAAACTTTTTAACTGAGGGTGACTGATCACAGGTTGACTGGAGATGTTATGGAGTCCCTATCTTTGGAGAGACTCAAAAGCCATCTGGA
This sequence comes from Buphagus erythrorhynchus, assembly GCA_013400855.1. Classification (NCBI taxonomy): domain Eukaryota; kingdom Metazoa; phylum Chordata; class Aves; order Passeriformes; family Sturnidae; genus Buphagus; species Buphagus erythrorhynchus. The sequence goes on from VZTT01009700.1 coordinate 15,368, forward strand.
CACTATCCTGCTCACACTAATCTAGGTGACCCACTTTGAGCAGAGACTTGGAGAAATTATGATTTCCAAATGTCTCTGCAGACCTTGACCATTTTGTGATCCTGTAAATAATAATATTCATACTTTTATAATACTTCTGTTTATATTATGCAACTTAGAAACAAGCTTGATAATTCTTTAATGAAGAAAATGCTACATAAACTTAGGGGTTCTTCCTGCCTTAAATCTACAGAGAAGAAAAACCATCCATAAAGACAATTTTATGCTTTGCAAAAATTAATCAAAATTTATAAGAATCGCTGTGTAAATGAGGAAATTCATCTGAAAAGCATTATTTGTTCAATGTTTCTGACAGTGACAGGAACACCACCAGTCTGCCACTGGTTTGCTGGCTTAAATGGAACGTGGTGATTTCAGGGGCTGCTCTGTGCACATTTTAAATGAGTTGGAATGCTTTGAAACATATTTACAACCTTCACTCAGTCCCCTGGTTCTTAAAGTGTTAGCTGGACTCTTAACCTTGTGTTCCTCTATGTATGTTCTTATCACCTTGCTCTTAGAACTTTCTTGCCAGCTCCTAAATTACCAATCTTTTGGTTAAGCAGTTGGATTTTTAGCTTTTGATCTCCTAATTTTCTCATCTATCTTCTGTTTCCACCTTACCCTTTTAAATTCATTCTATTACTTCTCTCATTTGATCCTGTGGTATTTTTTGTGACATTATCTTCCCTTCAACCCCTTTCCCTGAACCATTGGGCCCAATTTGCCCTCCTGTTTAATCCATTGTATTCAGTTCCTTCCATTTAATGTCGTGTGACAAACAGTTCTTAGCAGTCACCTGTTAAATCACACACAGTTCTGGTATAAGTGCAGATAACCCTTTCTGTTAGCAAAAACTTGATGTATGCAGCTCAAATTTGCTGGAGTCGAAGCAGCTCACATGAATACCAGCAAATTGAGTCCCTTATCTTCTGAAATTAAAGCTTTTTTCCCCTAACAAAAATACTGACTCAGACCAGTGAGAGAGGCACTTCTCAGAGACATTATGAAAGCTTTAAAACATAATAGTTTTTTTAATAACACCACAGTAGAAGAACAGTTTGATTATAATGGTAGAAGTTCAATATGAGTCTCCCTAAGTTTGTAGAAGTGTTAAAAAATGTCCCATTGACAACATTTCAGATTGGCTTCAAGATCAGAAGAATGTGGTTTTTCTTTTCTTTTGCCTTCAAGTAATGAAGGCAGAAGGAATGGAATTTTCCAGACTCCTTTATATCTAGGAACTTATTTAAATTCAAGAGAAAAAATGAAAGACACAATACTTGTGCTTTTAATCTAATATTCACTAGCTGTTGACATAACTGTTCCCTGTGCAATCATATACAATTTCAATTAATAGTTTTAATTAAGCCCTGGTTTAACCTTCAATCTTCTTTTTCACTTTTGCTGTTACAGTCCTTGATGATCGACTGTTCTCATCTCTCTTTATTATTTTTCCTTCTCCTCCATTTAAATTTTTGCTGATGAATTCTTGTATTTGCTGTTAATGTTATTTTTTTTTATCCTAATTTTGTCCTTTTGTTAGAGATACTCCATACCACCAGTTGTGTTCTTGTTCTTGGCTTTTTTTGTCTTTACTGTTTTATTTCTACACCTTTGTTTATTTTCAAACATGCTTCAAATATATGTATTTATTTCAATGACATTCAGATGTGTGTTTATTGTATACACAATGGTAAAATAAAAGAGATTTTTTTATTACAAAACCTGCAATTTCAGCCTAAGAAGAGCTTCTAATCTCTTTTCCTTAAAAAAAATTGTGTATGTGTGATGTGAATCCAGATGTGAATGCCTGTGTCCATATTCTGGGCATCACTGTGTGACTGGTAAATTTTGAATTGCTGAACAATTCCAGCACATTTGCAAGAAAAAAAGATAAATCAAAGGCAGTAAGTTTAAGCAAGATTTGTGCAAATTCAGCTTGCTGCTGGAAATGCCCCTGTGCAGGAGCACTGCAGTGCTGCTCGTCAGGAGTGAACCCATGTGAGGGGCTGATTTTGGAAACCACACTCTGCTGCTCACACAAGCGTTTGTAAGACATTTGAGTGGTGTATAAATCCAGGTATAAATATTCCCCCGTGAGCAGGGCAGAGGGAAAGCCCCTGCTGCCAGGAGCACCCGTGTCTGCTGTGCACAGCCACAGCGAATGCAGACAAACCCGGAGCTCAGGGGCAGCAAACAAATACTCGTCCCCTGCTGCTTCCTTAACAGCTTTTATTAGTGGTCAGAGATGGCAGCACTTACATTCTTTTCTCATCAGAAGAAATTGTTCTTATCTTCCCAATAGGGACCGTGAATGTACAGTTCATTTGCCAAGCTGAGCAACAAAACTTTTTTTTTTTTCTTTCTAATGGAATCATTCCCATTACAGCACATTCATTATTTGCCCTCCATAACATAAAATTAAAGAAATTGTTGAGGTTTTTGGTTTTGCTTTTTTTTTTTTTTTTTTTTTTTTTTTTATGCACTTTTCTTTTTAGGGGNTTACATTTTAGAGGATTTTTTTCTGGTAATTCACACTGACTTTTTGGTTTTTTTCACAGTTTAAATCTCAAATGTAATATATGCACAAATGTGATTTGATATTATTTAAGATAAAAGCAGGATGTTTAATTTAGCAAGAAAATCCTGTTCTTATAATGCGTTCTAGGATAGACGTTTTACAACATTACCATCTTTCTGGATCATATCCACTGTTTTCACTTAATTGCACGTCATGTAAGAACTTCTCCAATATTGAAATTTGTTTTCTGTGGTTTTTAACCTTTTGTTTCTTCACCTACTTTACAAAGGCAATTTTTTATCTGGTCTTCACTTCCATAAAATTTTTAATACAGTTATCCTTACAACTATCTTCACAGTTAGTGAAATTACAATAGCCCCATTTTATATATGGTACCATTGTAGAAAACACAACCACAAAGGGTGTAAAGAAGAAGTCTCCTCCCTGTGGTAAGACAAGATTATCTAAGTCTGTGATAATAATGTGACAAATAATTTGTTTAATTTGGCCATTAAAACCTTCAATGTGTGTTTGCTCGTTTTTTTCTCCTAAACTATGACATCTTAGGCTTCCTTAACTAGATACTATATTTCATATAATTTATGCAGTTTGTCACTCTTCTGTTTGACTGGTCTTTTAACATGTTTGTGGTTCCTCCCTGTTTGCTGAAAGCTTTCAAGAAGCATTCCTTCTGTTCTCTCACTCATCTAGAAAAAGATACTTGTGCTCATTTACTGAATTCTACTTCATGCACATCTCTCTTTACGACTAAATTCTAAATATGGCATTTCTACTCTCAACTTTTCACAATTTCCTGTCTCTGCAGTTTATATCTGAAAATGGCATATGAGGTAGTGTGGCAAGACCTAATAAAGCAGAATATATGATATTTACTGTGTGTCTCCTATGCAGACAGTTTTCTTACAGAAGGTAATTACCTCTCAGAATTTACTTAAGCAGGTTCGTTCTTCCTCCTCTGCTGCTGAACTTACACTTTTTTGTTCCCAGGTGGTGTTTCTGAGTTAACAGCCTTCTTTATACTCAAACAACCATGTAATACCTGTGAGCACTTGTAGAAGGGCAGAGAAGCAGGAAAGAGGCAAAATCCCTTCTGTCTGGGGAGATAAAATTGAAGCCTTTGTGTACCCTCTGTGAAAATGCTCTATGTAAGTCACATGTAAGAGTCCAAGCTGCCTGAGCTTCTGTAGCCTTGGGACAGAATGCAGAGTAGCTGTACAGCAATGTTGAACTGATTTCATTTAGGAAAGGTTGGTGTTCTCAGATTATGGAGTTGAAGAGTCCATTGGATACTATTCAAAGTCTTTCCTAGTGGCACAATTGGAGCTACTAATGCTGCCAGGCAAATGTGTAAATTAGAGTAGAAGTGTGGGCTGGATATTGGACTCTTGCTCTTTTATCCCATGTGTCATTTAGTGACACCATGTTTCATTTTATTTTATGGTAAGCTTGTCATCACAAGGTTTTTTAAGTGAAAGCAGTCATGTCTTCTGGCTTAACATGCTTTTCCATGTTTTATAATTTTTGATGCCAATCTCACAAGCATAAGCACTTTTGACAGAAGAACACATCCTTAGACTGTAGCTAGATTGTGCCTAGACGGCACAGACGAGGGATTACAAGCATTATTACTAAGAGAAGTGCCATATATTTCCCACTTCTTTGCTGTTGGGATTAATACAATGATGAACTAATCCATTTGATGAATGAGAAGATTAATTTATAAGTAGTATGGCTGGAATCCTTTTTCAACAAAAGATCGGGAGTGGTAGCATACCCAGTTAGCATTATTCACCACTGACAACTTGAACTTGGAATTTCAAGTTCAGCTCTAAAATTCTTCTCTAAATAAGTTAGCTGAAAACTTGTGTGATGATTAAATATTATTGCTATTTTAATGAGTTAGAAACCACATGATGGTGAGACGAGTGACAGAAACCTTTAAAAATAAACTTAGAAACCTTTAAAAATATAGCAAAAGGATGACATTGATAAAGTCTGTCAATAAATGAAATACTGGTTTAAACAACCCCAGGACTCATTTTTCTTTCTGGATACTTAATAAAGTCTATACATTAGAACAGAACTAACAGTGAACTACTGGTGACTCGTCAATAGACATTTGATTCACTGAACTGAAATTTAGAGTGTGGTTTGAAATTTTTTCAACCAAAAAGTGATGGAATGGCTTTTCCCTCTAAAAATAAATTTAGGTACAATAAAGCTAGCTTCTTTTCTTTCTAACTAATGTTAAATGTTGTGATAGGTATGATTTTCAAATTCTGTTCAGAATTCTATTTCTCTTTAATAAATTCTAAAAATAGGAGAAGCAAAACAAAATTTCCCAGCTTGATTTAATTTTCCCATTACTATACTCGAAAAATTTTATGTAGCTTTCTACAGTTAGCAGACTTCCTTTAGATTATGAAATTTATATTTAGTCTACTTTTGACTAAATTATTGAGGTCACAATAACTTTTTGCTCTATGTCAGAAGTTACCCGAAGCAATAATATGAACCCATTCTGAACATCTGCATATGGAACTTCCCAAATTTTGGACTTTTTCTTGGGACAAAATGCTAAAATATCTGATAGCTGAAGTCTGATAAAAGTATTTTCTATTTCTAATTTTTTTTTTTAATCCTCCTGATAAATGTGCTCTTGATGTCTATTTAGAAAACTATTAATTGTCTTCTCACCTGATATAATACCCAGAATGAAATAAATGCTGCACAGGAATCCACACTGTGTCTACATCCAGACAGGACCCTGCAGTCACTCACAGGAAATTGGTGCAGTCTTAACAATGTCCCGACCCTGTCCCAATTTTGAATTAAAATTCTGAATGATAATGTAAACCCAGCTGAAACAAGAACTTCTCTTTATGAACTCTTTTCTAATTCTCAAGGTGTTTTCCTGTATAATAAGGGAAAAGGTAACTATGTTTTGACTGGATGCTGATAGGTTTAGCATATGTATACCTTACGTGTGCTATTAGATTTTTTTTCATTAAAAAAAAATCTATTTAATAAATTATGGGGGAAAAGGTAGTATCTCCAGATGTAGTATAGAATTAAACTTACTGGATATAACCATATTGAGATGTATTGTGCACAATCTGCAGATGGCAGAATATTTATTATAAGGTTCTCTGTTGTAGAAGGAAGGGCTGTGTGTTTGGGATCTGTTGTCTTCAAACCTTGCTCCAGATGTGAGTGCCTCAGTAGCCCTGCATTGGTCAGATCACTGCAGGATTTTTCAATCAGTGCTTAGGAACTGATTGTTATTTCAAAATATCTCTTGCTCTTTTTCAACATGATAATGATATAAAGGTGAGTCTTTCTTTTTCTCTGTCAGCTGGAAATAGAACACATTTCCCTGATTCTAGTAAGTTTGCATTGCTCTCTTTCTTTCTATATATTCTGAATGTTTAGCCATCAGCAAAGTGTAAATTGGAAGTGCAGGCCTGGTTTTAATTTGCAATAAATACTAAAGTGCTCTATTTAAAGAAAATAGTTGATTTATTTGCCCTGACTTGTATTTTTGTGCAGGAATTTAATTTGAAAAGACAGAAAAGTTCAGCAAAGGAAAGAAAAAGTGTTTAAGCAAGAGGTCTCCCTGTCATAAGGTTTTCATTTTCTTTCTATTCTTTCTTATGAAAATTTGGAGGCCTCTTTGGTATTTGTAAAGTTTTAGTTTACATTTGTAATGAAAAGGAAGTTAATTAATGAGATTATTTGACAACTCTTCAATTTTTCCCAGGCCCTATTACATCCAGAATGTTGACCATCATCCCAGTTCTTCACTGGTAAAACCAAAACAAAGCTGTCAGTACAGAACAGCTCAGGTGATGCTCAGTGAAATGCTGCAAGGGCTACATACTGACAAGCAGGATAATGACAGAAAACAGTTTTCCTTTTAGAAAACAGGATAATTTGAGGGTGAAAAAAAAAGTTTAGCAAACAACAGACACAACATAAAACAAAAAGACTGAAATTACTATGGTATTGAGTATTTGTCAAGCTGCTTATAAGTAGTTCATACAGAGGTTTCAGAGGTAATGTCAGCCCACTCCAGCATTGACCAGTGAGTCAGTATGTGTTTTGTTTAAAAGAATAAGTGATTAGCTTGAATCTTTAATGTTTCAGTTTTGTGTTATTAGTAAGCAGGCAAAAATTTATTTTTAGAAAAATCACTCATTAGTGACAAGAATAATCTATACTAGAATTTCTTGCTCAATTTAAAATTATCATGACTAGTGGTTATATTGGTAATATTTATGTAACATAGTGTAGCATTTAGTTTTAGGAAGGCTTGAACATCACAAAACATTTAAAATAGGAGTATTACAGTACCAAGACAGTAATACAGTAACAAATACAGTAAAAAGAAACTTTAGTTACTTGTAATGACACATCAGCCAGTGGATTGCCTAAATACCTTTCAAAAATAGCTCTTGTAATTTGCTTTTCCTACTTTGAGACAAATACCTTTTTGTCCTCACAACACATAAAAGACTGAGAAGCCAAATGTCCATTTCTCTGTGGAAAATAAGCAAAACAACTAAAAAAGAAAAATAAATCTATCTCCAAACCCTTTTGCATAATTCTTGCCAACATCAAAGTCCTAGAAATAAAATTAAAAAAAAAAAAAAAAACAAAAAACAATAATAAATCTAGCATAGTGNCATGTGAAAGTTGTTTGCTGTAGCTTATGTCCTGTTTTCATTCTCATTCCATGCCAAGCCAATTCTCCTGATGAACATAACTGAGAAGTTATTTGTGCCAGTATTCACAATTTTTATAACAGAAACTAAGTGCCAGCTCTTCTTGAACATGAGGAGAAATAATTCATAATGCTTTTTTCAGATTATTGGAGTACATACATATGTATTATAGCAGCAAGTGTAGTTGCAAAAATTGAAAAATTGTCATAAGTACCAAGAGACACATAAATGTCAGGAAGAAAATTCAATTGTCTTCAGCATTCAGATTTGAGAAAACCCACAGCAAATTTGCTATCATGCCTAGAGATCAAAGGGTGTCCTTGTCATTTTTCAGAATTAATCACAAAATCTTGACACACTTCTAAAATAATTCTATAAAAGGAGTGAAACTTTGCCAAAATTTTCTATTGGACCATTGCAAGCTTGAATTCAAGCTTTAACTGCCATTACAGAGAAGTTGAATAGGATTTAACTGTGCCAGCAGATTGATTGACTGATTGGCTTGAGAGTGCATGGCCAGTATTGTGAACAAAAAGTGTCTGTCACAAAAAGTTATAATAGAAAAGAGAGAAGACAAGATTAGGAAGGAAAGGTAGAATAAATACTATGATAAATGGACAAATTTATAAATAGAATTCTAGACCCAGAGGAGTCTTCTAGGTTGTTTTGGTGTGGGGTGGTTTTTGGTGTAATCATGAGAGTTGCTCTAGTACAGGGAAAGAAATTTTGAAGAAAAATAATATATAAAGGGAACAATTCCAGGGAAAAGAGAATATATAAAATGACATTAAGATAGTCAACTGCGAGAGAAGAAAAAGAGCAATCAGATAGTCTTTGCAAGAGAAAGTTCATTCAGGACCAGAGAAATTTCTCTTTACAGCCATAGTTTTGTAAATTATAAACCTATTGATAGAAAAAAATATCTATTTTTCTCTAATAGCACAAAAAAAAAAAGCTATGATATGTCAAAAACATGCAATAATTAAAATTTTTGTTATCATTAAATTAAAATTTCTTTAAGTATTAAATTATTTTGAAGCAGGACACAGTGCTGAAAATGGAAGTCTTTTATAGATAGCTTATGGTCACAACTAGAGGTAAAACATAGTGATTTCTCGATTTACTGGATTATTGGATGAGCTCTTGTTTCAGCAAAACACATTAATTCATTCTTTACTTGAAATTTCAGGGGATATTTTGGTGTTTTCTGGTTTATTTTGTTTTTGAGAGACAGAGAGAGAGAGCAAGCACATATTTGTTGTCTGTGACCTGGTAAATTAAATGGGCAGGACACAAAACAGCTCCAATCTATTTGCATCCTGAATCTGAAGCACTATGTGTTTTTCTTGGTAACATGAATAGAAAATTTAAAAATATCACAATTATCGTTAGAATTATCTCTAGATGTTTCTCACCTCTCAGATTTCACAGCTGCAGCCTTAGTGTTCTCTTTTTCTCATGTTTTTTAGGAGTAAAAGTGGTACTAACTACAACTTCTTTGGGTTCTAAGCCTTGCTTACCTTTACTGTGTACAGTTGTGGGAGAAAAATATCAGTAACAAATATGTTCACATACGTAATGAAAGGATAATTATAAACTTCACATAGAATTTTGGTTTCTAAAGCTAAGTATTTTCAGAGCCAGGAGGTACTGTGAGTGCTTTATGATTACATTTACCAACAGCATGACAGCATACACTTCAGTATATTCAAAGGAAAACATAATCAGGTAGCCAAAGGAGGACAATTATCTTTCCTACTAATTGGCAAGTTCCTTTTAACCTTTAATTAACTGTGAATTTTCAATAGGTCTGAATACTCTTGTTAGGTTTCTTGCTGGTAGAAGGTCATGGAAATATCTTTTCTCTTGATTGCACAGATGCAGCATAAATAAAATATAGGTTCATATACAATATATAAGGTCATAATCCTCATCTGCACTTTGAAGTGCATAAGGTATGAAAATCTTACACTGCTGAAAGCACTGGTGCTGCCAGGAGTTTTTACTTGTAGCTTCAAAAGAAAATTCAAATGGATTTTGCATTCTCAGTTTGTTTCTCTTGGCACATTTTTGATACAATCAGCAGCAGTTACTTGAAAGGCTCAGAACTGATTAGCATAGAGCCTAATACGCTTTCTTTAGATGCCGTCCTAGAGAAAATTCCCTGCAGAGCAGAGGTTAAGATGCACAGAAGAAACAAAACGCTGTTCTCCCGAGTGCTGAGTTATTCAGCATTCCAGAGACTGCTTCCTTCAAGACGTGCTACTCCCTTTTGGTGGGTGGCTCATTAGCAAAACCACTAGAAATGCTACATTTTCAAAATATTTCTACCATCTTATGTCTGCAACCAGATATTTCA
>VZTT01009701.1:5393-17153 GCA_013400855.1 Buphagus erythrorhynchus
TTTTTTTTTTTTAATCATAAATTCTTGAATACAGTTTTGGTATTGTTGGAAGGGTTGCAAGTTTGAGCCCTTCACAGGCATGACTGGAGGTTGATTCTGTAATTACTGCATGCTTCACTGAGGGCTGGGTTTTGTGCCTGTTTCCACAAGATTGGTTTTGTTGGCCTGTCTTTTGCTGTTATCTGGTTCCTCACTCACTCACTGTGATTCCAGTTAGTTTGCCAAATAGATTCTCATTTCACCCTTGCATTTTCCCAGTTCAATCTGTTCTCCCAGCCTGCAGATCACTTACACAGACAGTATTTTCCTAAGTTGCCAACCATCCTGCCCTGCCCTGCCAGGCTCCTGCTTTTAACTTGGCCACATCTGAGTGGCTTTCAGAGAAGGAGAAGGCAAATCCCTCGTGCACAAGGCCATGTCCTGCTGCAAGGCAAACAGGACTGGAAGGCTTTGTGTGTGCTCACTCCTCAGTGGGGGCAAAGTGCAGGAAATGTGCACAGTGAGAACTGCCAAGAATACTCTCAAAAATGCATATGAAATGAAAAGTACAGATTATCAACAAGTGAGTGTAAATTGCCTTGGGCCTTTTGGCACATGTATAGTGTGATCCCATGCCAGGTCAAACTTAAGCTGAAGGATCATTTAGGAGAGATTTCCAGCTACCCTGTTGTCATTTTAGGCAGTTTGTTTATGAGAGATATTAAGGCATTCTTTTTCCCATAAGAGTGGTATTTTTAAAGTGGTGCTAGTGCCACATCTGTGTCAAAAAGACATGAAAAAGCTTTCATCCCTGAATGCTCTGCAAACACTGAAGGGGAAGGGACACCAAGAATCACAGTAGAGTTCATGTATAGTGAGAATTCTTGCTGCTTATTAAGAAACAGTTTTGCACTTCAACTGTCAAACCATCCCCCAGCAGCTTATTTGAAGCTGTATTTTATTTACTCCAGCTCTAAGGGCAGGGGACACAACACCTTTTGTGCTGTAGTTTTCTACTACACACACATAATGCAAAAACCTGCCACGTACATCAGGTAATTCTTCCTTTATCTGTTTGCTCAGTTTGAATTAAATCCTGTACAGCATTTGCAAATAACCCATGACAGGCTCCTAGAAATCCAAATAAAATGTCCTTTCCCTTCAGATTGTGCGCACAGATCTAAAGGAACTGAGGGATTTTAATCTGGATGGTGCTCCTTATGGATATACTCCATTCTGTGACAGCCGGAGGGAAATGGATGGCTACAGGTTCTGGAAATCAGGGTACTGGGCAAGTCATTTAGCTGGAAGAAAATACCACATCAGGTACTGAAGAATTCTTTTAGTTATTTTTTTTCATAATAGATAGAAGGGTAGAATTTTTGTTGCTACTTAGACTTACCAGAAAACTAGCTGAGGTATGCAGCACTGCATGAACCACTTCTTGCTTCCTGTTGCCTCTTTAAATTTCCATGGCCTATGGTCCCTTGGAAGGGACACTGAAGTTATTTTCAGTATGCTACAGCTTTTACAGATGAAAAACTGAAGTGTTACCTAACAGACATCTTCCTTTGTTAATAACAAATGTTGGAACAGGGACTGCATGACAGCAAAGCTAAGACAAATTGGTTGAAAATTCTTTTTCATACATGCCATGAACTTGTTAGAACTGCTTTCTTGCCTTGTAGTAGACCATCTGATGTGCTGCCACCCTGAGATTGTTTTAGGGTATTGTGTCTCAGGGGTCTAGTGGGACTGCAGTGTTACCCCCTAGTGAAATGTCATTACTAATTGCTTCATCTCCATGCAGTGCTCTGTATGTTGTGGATCTGAAGAAGTTCAGAAAGATAGCAGCTGGAGATCGACTCAGAGGACAGTATCAGGGTCTGAGTCAGGATCCAAACAGTCTGTCCAACCTTGATCAGGTGTGTTTTATTGTATTTGTTTTGTTTTACTGGGCTGTGGTGTCAGATTGGGACTTGGGATTTTTCTGAAGGACTTTGTTTGGAATGGGATGAAGTGTTGATTCATCACTTTATATTTGCATTGGGAAGAAAGAAAACTCTTACAAAAGCTAACCTTCACAATACTGTTGATTTGGGAGGGGGGTTGCTGCTCCTATTCTGCACTCTGTGGAAACAGCTACTAACTCTTACTCTGCACAACAGGATTTGCCAAACAACATGATCCACCAAGTACCAATTAAGTCTCTCCCCCAGGAGTGGCTGTGGTGTGAAACATGGTGTGATGATTCCTCGAAGAAGAGAGCAAAAACTATTGATCTGGTGAGTGCAGGATGATTCCCTCACTCTTACATCACATTAAAATACAGCAACCAGTTTTAGAGACACTTCCCTGCCTCAGCCTGTATGTGTACTTGCACGTTTTCAGCACTCGAGCTTTTTCCATTAGCTTCTGTATTTATTTCTCTTACCTGGACCAGTGGCATTGTTACTAATTTGGAAAGAGACTTTCCACTGTTCTCTAGCTGAAGTACAGGCATGTATTGTTCACCACCAGCAGATTGATCCCTGCAGAGGGAAGCACACCTCTATTGAGTGCAGAAACCTTTTGTAGCCTGTCTGTTCTATTTGCAGTGTAACAACCCAATGACCAAAGAGCCCAAGCTGCAAGCAGCCATGAGGATAGTTCCAGAATGGCAGGACTATGATCAAGAAATCAAACTCCTCCAGAGTAATTTCCAGAAGGAAAAAGAAATGGGAACACCAGCTAAGATGCCAGGACAACACACACATGGTGATTTTTGTTTCTGTACTTCTGTGACTTTCTCTGTGCCTGTTGGTCTTGTGCTGTGTCTTCCCCATGGTGAGCTTGTACCTTGCAAAGGGCTGAATGAGGGCTGAATTAAATCATCAAGGGAGTGTAATGGGATGGAAGGACCTTGCTGAGCAAGTTTGGTGTAATTTAACCTAATTCTGAAAGCCAGAGAACAGACTTGTTCCAGTTCTGTACAAGACCCTCACTGTTCCTGAAATTTTATGAGCTTGGCCTTATCTTTACCCTTAAAGAAGTGCAGCTACACACTGTGGGTGAGAATTGTTCTTCAGGCACTGGCACCTTGCAAAGAGCAAGTCTTGGGAGGCTACACTGATTTTCAAACCAATCTGCCAATTAAGGCAGCTCAAACTGAGTGCTCATTTTTCTCTCCTCTTTTACAGATCCAGCAGCACATGTGGAATTATGATCCATGGAGACAAATTCAAGTTAGACTCTTTCATAGACAATTTTTATATTGAAAGCTAGTTTTTCTCCGGTGTGTCTGCAAAACTGCTGAATAATTGAATGGGATGATGTATGCATTTCTATTACTTGCCTTTGGGTTAATTTCTGCATATGAAATAGATCTGGATTGCTGGAATTAGCATTACTGGTGTTTTGCACCTGTGGTGGAGATGAAAGACCCCATGATGGAATAAAAAAACTCCACAATCCACTAGAAGAGTCACAACCTGTTCCTTCAGCTGTTGCTGCCTCCACCACTGATGAAGCTCCAGTTTAGTCTCAGATCTAACTTGAGAGTCTGGGAATTGCAGACATACATCCTAACCTCATCTGATGGACATAATTTTTCCAGGTAACATTGTAAAGCTCTAAATTATGCCTTGAATTTGGGACACTGTTTCATCTTCAGGTTTTCAAACAATTGAAAATACTTCTTGGATTTGTTCAATCTGCCCTTGATTTTATAACAGAACCAGCATTGTTTTGATTTTCTATTTCCTGTCTTCATTTCTTGCCCAACTTTTGATGGTTTGGCTTAATGTAAAGCTACCACAATCTATTTAAATGCCTATCCAAATGCAAATGCCTAAGCTTACAAAGTGAGCAGAACACAGAATTTGGCAGCTGAGTTCATCCTAGCCTATATGACTTGAATCAAAGTGCCCTCCCTTCCTCCTGCTCCAAGTGTAAATCACTCTGCAAAACTGGTAGGGCCTTCCTCTTGCTGTGGTTCACTGATTCATGAATGTTTTTCTTTTTTTGTTTATGAAAAATCTGTGGAAGCTTGAAAGTTTATCATCATGTAAATTCCATTAACTTTATTTTTCTTCAAACAGAGATGTTGTCACATCAATAAAAACTTCAGAGTTCTTAGGTCTTAAGCTTTAGTTCCCACTCAGTCCTCTGATCATCCGTTTTGCTTGCACACATTACAGTCCTAATTTGATTTTGGGGTTTCTGGATATTTCCCTTGCATTTGCTTTCTTTCTGTGCATAGACAAGAAGGTCTCATCTTGCAAGGATTAATTACCCTGGGCTAGTTTTATCATTCATATTCATGTCTTCATTCATATGCTGCTGCCATAGTTCTGTATTATGAACATACCAATTAAAGAAAACCCTCAAACTCAGTTTCCCTCATTCTGAAGGGTTAATAGTCTGCTCTCTCTAACACTGAGGAGTTGAAATGTAAGACCTAAAAGGAGATTTCTAGTACAAAATGTAGTCACCTGTGCAGCTTGAGAAATCCAAACTTTTTTGATTTTTGTGCCTCCCATGTTTTTATACAAGTAAATGTTTTGTGCTGTAAGACCTTCAACCCAATAATCCTGACTTGAGAGATTCTTCTGGAATTGCTGTGTTATAAATCCTGTCATGTTTTGGAGGAATCTGAAAGAAGACATCAGTAGTAGTGTTTAAACTGTTCTATAGTGCAACTTAAGAGAAAAAGCAGCTCTTCTCCAGCCAGCAGAAGGAAGGGCCCAAACTCTTAAAAAAAACACTTTAAGAGCAACTTACAGAGTTTATCAGCTTAGATATTTCCCACTTTGTGGGGTTTTAAATTCAGATAGTCTGGTGGCTCTGGAAATTACAGGTGAGGTGCCTTATGCTTCCCATTAAAACTGTTCTGCTTAAGGATAAGCAGACTTACAGTGGCAGGACTTCTTTCTAGTGTAAAAAACAATACACCTGCCAACAAATTAATTACATGTTATGTCAATTAGCCTCTTTTAACCAGCTAAGACAGCACAGGTAAGATGGTCCTTTCTGTGTACACATACAAATCACTTCAGCCTTGCTGGAGCACATGGAATGGCACAGGAAGAAGTGGGCAGTAGCTGTACACCACCATTCCCTTCAGGGGTGGATGGGGCAAGAATGTGCTCAAGCCCTCAGAACAAGAGCAGCTTTCTGTAAAAAAAGGCCCTTTCCTGTCTAGAACTATATTTGGCTTATTTTTCCCCCCCAAATTATATTAGGAGCCACAAGACTGAGAATAAACAACTTCTTAAATTCAGCACATTTACAATGCTTTGTTGAATAAGAGAATACTTCTAAATTAAATGTCAGTTACAATTTTTTAAAAAATATGCTCCTTCATTCTGGTAGTTAATGTATGTACTTGAACACCCACACTATGTCCTTTTTTTTTAAATTATAAGATCTGGCTAGCTATGGAGGATATTTTTGTTGCCTCTAGTTAACAGATGCCAAGCTCTTCAGTTTTTATAAAGAAATAAAAGTCATCTAACAATTTATACAGAAAGAAACCAGAAACATACTGTGAAATTCTATACCTTTGCAGTATTGATAAGAGTTCTTAGCTGTTCTCAAGTACAGTCCAAAATGCACTTGGTACTGATCATTCTGAATGTGAACTATTCCCATTTTTCCTGAGAAGCCACTATTTACTTCCACCCAAAAATGACAATCAAAAAGAGAATAATCACTTCTTTTGGATCTCTGCATATGTTTGCTCTTTGTAGGGCCTTGAAAGACAAGTAGTTTGTCACCCTCATCTAGAAAGCATCTCGGAGTGAGATGCTTAATAAAACAGAGCTGCTGCTGATCATGTCCCTGAGGGCCTGGTCCTGTAACTTGGAAGACTGATGGTAATTAGAAAATGGGGATTGCAGAGGTCACAGTGAGAGATCCCTCAGACTAGAAAGGCCACTTCTGGGGCAGAGTGATGACATTGTTCCCATCTCTGGCTACAAGCAGCTTGACCTCTTGGTGA
Source organism: Buphagus erythrorhynchus (assembly GCA_013400855.1). NCBI lineage: Eukaryota > Metazoa > Chordata > Aves > Passeriformes > Sturnidae > Buphagus > Buphagus erythrorhynchus. The sequence goes on from VZTT01009701.1 coordinate 11,353, forward strand.
GGAGTTCACACTTGAGAAATGCCTGGTACTTTTATTTTAAAAGGAAGATTTCACTGCCTTACTAAAAAGCAAATAGCAAAGAAGTAAGACACAGATTTCACTCTCATTTAGCTATATGGGGTTATAAAGAAAATGAAAGGGACATGTACAAAGCAGTAAATACCCAGTACCAGTCTTAGGAACCAAAACATTTTTAAAATTATCTCCTGGTTTTACCCAAATCTTCTGTAATCAGTTCAAGAATATTCCATAACTCTGTGTGGCACTGGTCCCAAGTGACCCAAGGTGTGGGGAGTTCTCTTTACTGAATGTTACTGAGATCACAGTGAGTTTCCCAGAACAGTGGTAACAACAAGATCCAATATAATAAAACATCTTCTGTTCTTTACCCATGTCTCTCCTGTCAGTTGCTTTGGGACAGATAACTGAGGTTTTAATAGTGTTCCTTGGAGTACATTTTTCATTTCTTGTATGCAGGTGTTGGGATCCTGTTGAAAAGCTAGAAGGGAAAAGGAGGAGTTCCTCCTCCCAGCCAGTCTTGTTAATCATGGCATTTGAGTAACCCCTAAACTGAGGCATTTCTGTTAAACAATAGGAATATTTTATATAAATCTACCTTTTAGGTCTGTTTTTGGAACTCTACCTACTACTAGTTAAAAAGAATGTTTCTATGTCAGCTTTTTGCCATTTCTTCACTTGATTTGGTTTTACACTGATACTTCACAGTAAGCACTTGGAAAGTGATCCTCCAGAAGTACTTCCAAGTACAGAGGTGTGTCTGAAGTTCTTTCAGAGTTGGGAATGAATTCCAGGCTCCTGTGGGACTCTCAAAGCCTCTTCACCAGAGCATTTTCATTAATCAGAGTGCTGTAAAGTGGACAGCTTGACACAGGAAGCCCAGCTGAATGCTACAGAGACATGCACTTTCTTCTTACAGCTGACTGTTGGAACTTGCTCAGGTTTGGAAAATAAGACCAAATCCTAGGAGACAACTAAAATGGGAAAATGAAGCAACCAGAAAGAATAAATACACACCATATGCCTATGACCTCAGCAGCATTTTGCACTCCCCCACTTTTGCTTTTTAAGCATGTAACTGTACATAATACTGTACATACATAATGCTGAAGAACTGATCACCCTCCACCCCAAAAGAGCTGCACAAATGAGAAAAATTCTGATGGAGGAGGGGAGGAGAGGGGATGCAAAAAGTAGTTTTGAATCCTTTTTTTAACAAAATTTTAAAAAAATTGTATTAACCTGCACACAACAGTTTTCTTTGATGGGCAAGCTGTCCCATTCCTTGCTGGTTTGCTGTGTACCATTTAGGCTCTTTCTGGGGAAGACACAAAGCCATATGAGGGCAGGCAGCACTTTGTCTACAGGTAAATAAACCACCTGTCCACGAGCTGCTCTTTTTGCCTGTTTCCATGTATTTTATTTTAAAAGGAAGATTTCACTGCCTTACTAAAAAGCAAATAGCAAAGAAATAAGACTAAGATTTCTCTTTCATTTAGCTGTGTAGGGATATAGAGAAAATGAACTTGCACTGACTTAACAAGATGAAAAGTCACTAAAATGCACTTCAGAGTCAGACAACATTTATGCTGCCCTTATCCCCAGGGCTTAGACAGAGGGACAGGGATAGCCCACACCAGTCTGTGCTAATCCTGAAGGGATCCTGCTCCCAAATTGCTGGTTTGGCCCATCCAAGGCACACCTGGCAGCTCCTGTGCATACAAAAACATCCCTGAGCTTAGCACACAGCACAGATCAGCACTCCCAGGTGTGCTCTGGGTACAACAGCCCTTCCTGTCCCATCCCCAGAGACTCCATGCCTGCAGCCAGCTCTGTGCTAACAACCAGCAGCACTGCCTGGAGCATCCAGGCCACTGGATTTAATCCTGTCCCCAGCAAACACCTGCAGTCTGCACACAAGGGACCCCCCTTTATCCAGGGGCTGCTGGCTGGAAGTTCTCTGCAGGCTCTGCCCAGCCTGCCAGGTCAGCCCTCCCAGCACTCCTTGGTGAGTGAAGGTGCCCAGACTGCCAGGGCAAACCTGCAAAGGGAACCAGAACCAACCCTCAGCAGTCCTGCAATTCCTCTCCACAGCTGCACGGTGCCTCTGCCACACATGGCAGCAGCTGTAGCTGTCCAGAAGACACCTCCAGGTACCCTGTCCAGCAAGTGCAGCCTGATCTGCAGTCACTGCAGAAATGCAGCCCAGGAAAGGAGTGAACCTGTACCCTCTGGAACCAAGAGTCTCCAGCCTGCCACCCCTAACTCAGCAATGGCCAATGGGACACAAAGCACAAGGTTCCTCAAGGAACTGACCTTCCCAAACCCTGCTACTCCCCCAGAGCAGCCTTGCAAGCCACCACAGAAAAATTCATCCTGACACTGGATTTACACTTCATGCTTGCACCTTGGCTAACAGTGACTGTAAATATCCCAACATCCAAAGCTACCCACAAGGAAATTCCTCTCCATTTACTCTACCCACTGTATACCACTGTATTTACCCAATCATGAATACTGCTTATGGATTATACACTCCACCTGTTTTGAGTCAACAAAAGATAAAGATAAGTTCTTTCTTAAAGACAAAAGATAAAGACCTGTCCCCCAGTCTGCCTTTCTGACTGCAGCATGGATGCTGCTCCTTGGAACCCAGGTGATTGAGCAGCATTCCCAAACTGGGACACTGGGAAAATCACTTCTGACTACCAGGGTTTATTGCTGCCTGAACTTACATTTAGACCACTGTTGAGAAAGACTGCCTTATTCTTGGAATACACTGAATTTGTTCCTTATTAGCCAGCTTGGAGATTGGTGAGGAATGAGAACAGCATTTCTTCTTTGTGAAGAGCTGGAACAAAGAACTCTGCAATACACCTGATTATGGCACAGCAGGGTCCCCTCCTGCTCCTGGGCAACAGGAAACATGATTAGCCATCAGAATTCTCCTTCTCTCACTGGTGTTACTGCACATGAGCACAAACTCACCTGGAGGCTCAGAACCTGCCTGGCCACAGGGCTGTGGGTTTGCTGAGGATCTGATGAGCCTGCAAGGTGTGGGTGTGTGTGAGGCACTCCCTGACAGCACCATTTAGAAAGCCAAGACATGACTGACCTTTTCCAGCTCACAGAGATGAGAGGGAAGGACCAGGACATGCTGGGACCTCTCAGCTGCCTCACCAGTGCCACAGCTCAGTGCTCTCACCCAAGGCTGCTGTATTTCTCACCATTCCACCTTGGGTACAGCTTTTGGCTTCCTCCTAAGAGATACAACAGAACAGAGAACCTGCTTTGTTTCCTTAAAATTAATTTTCAGCACTAAAGGTTGCCTTTTTTTTTTTTTTTTTGCTTCCCTTTTTTTGGGGAATGTTTCTACCACACATACATCTCCTTCCTCTGCTGGGAAGAGCTGGTCTCAGCTCTTAGACTCTTATTCTTTAACCTCTTCCCCCCATGCAGGGGTTTATTTGCTACAATAAATATGCAGAAGGTACTTCCAGACATCAAAATATTTTGCTTAGCCTTTAGACTGTTTTCTTGATATTTTCTCCTTTGCTTGGTTGAGTGTTTTTTAATGTTTTCGGTTTTTTAATAAATAAAATTAAAACTTAGCACCAGAACTGGATACATTCAATTTCACCAATACTACATCAAGAAAATATGTTTATGTGCTTGTGTATTTCTGTATATCCACCCTCATTTGCCTTTTATACCACAAGCTCCACAGGAACTCTTCCACCCAACCCATTGAGAATTTCTTATGAACTGCTTTGTCCATGACAATCACCAAAACTCCTTGTTGACTCAGGAATGCAGCCCCCTATTTCCTGGAAGTCCTTGTGATTCTTATTCCTAAACGTGCAGTTTCAAACTTGCCAAATTACCAAAAGGCTTCTGTGGCTCCCCCTGAGGCAGAAAGAGGCCTCAGGATTTTGTGCTGCTGTGTGTGATTCACTGCTGCCCAGCAGCTGTCACCACAATTGCTTCCAGACCTCTGCAGGGGAAAAGAATCTCAAACACCTTTTTGAGAGGGATTCCAACTAACTATCACTGCTAAAACTTTGCTAACTGGGTTTTAATTCTTTTAACACATGCCTCAGCAATACAGTAACATTATTTTGGAACATCAAGGTACAGGCAACAAAAATTTTGTGACTGTTTATGTCTACACTCGGTGTTGCTATTATCCCAAACCTATAATTCCTGAAAGTTACACTGGTTTGACAAGAATTATGTCCCATAAGAAACCCCCAAGAGTAATTTTAGCTCTCAAGGCACCCCTGATCTCCCAGGAGCTTCCCCTCTGGTTTCAAATTCATGTTTGGACAAGTAGTTCTTTGCTGAGCTTCTCTGGAATAGGTGCCTTATCTTCCAGAGTTTATCAAAAACTAACTTCATTGGATCAGTGACTCCTCCAGCCATCCCTTCAGACTTTCTAAATACCAGCTATTGAGTTGTCCCTTTAGAAAAATCTTAAAATACCAGCTACTCAACATCTATTGCACCAGACTGATGGAAGATATCCCAGTATAGGGGATACTTTAAAGATTTTTACATATAGCACACTCATACCTATTACATATCCTGCTTTTTATTAATCAATTTTGTCCCCTTCACCTAATAAAGCTGAATGAGCTAGGAACATTTTCCCAAATGTTCTGCTGCTTGTCCTTAAATTGATCTGCATTTAAGATGTGTTCAAGATTGTGTTTTTCTCTCTTGGGGAAATAAGGCTTTATCTCTGCTGGCAGAGGTTGTGCAGCCCTGCTGACTGAATTTTGCTCCTGCCCCAGGAGTGTGTCTCTAGCTCTGAATGCAGCCACGCTGGTGGGATTTTCTGGGAAAACTCACTGCTGATCTGTTCAGATATCTGTAAGAACACACTGCTCTGTTTTCACATGCCATCCCTCTGGGGTCTTTCAAAAAAGCCTCAAAAATAAATGAGTGGCTGAATCCTGAATCTTGTGGTTACTTGTCCCAACATCACTGACTACTGGTTTGAAAGGTCCCACCTGAGTGCCCAAGGCCAGTACCTTGATACCACAGCCACTTTTACAGAACCTCATTCCCAAATGTATCCAAATCCCATGAAATGAGTTGGGTTTTCACTCTCCCACCCTACTGCTGGGAAGCTGCTCAAACCTCACCACAGTGAGTGCTGCAGATCATCATCCAGTTGCCCACCTCAGCTCACACATAGCAATGTCACACTCTTATCCCCTCCCACCAACAGCTGACTTCAACTTTTATAGCTTTTTTTTTTTAATTCCTCTCTGCCACCACCCCTTTTTCACTGAATAAACCTGACAGGTTATTTAAAAAAAAAGGTGATCTTATAGCAGGTGACACAATTTTTTGGCCACTCAGAATCACACTGGTGGGCTCACTGAGGGAGCTTTTATCAGTGTGGTACTTTAATTAAAATCTAAAGAAAAGGATGCTGAGTGTACTGCACAACGATCTCAGATGTTCTGAGCTGTAGATGGAGCACTTGCACTGCTTTGAAAATCCACAAGTGCCTGCTGACCCCTTACTGCAATTTCCAGCAATTTTTAAAGTGGGAAAGACTTTTTTCCCATGTGCTCTATTGTGGCCTTCCATGAAAAAAAAAAAAAAAAGAAAAAAAAAAAAAACAAAGTGCTGCACTCACATTAACACAAGCAATGAGTACCAGCTCCGTGTAGTACTGATCACTCACTAGAGTTGCTGCTATGGCATTACAAGGCTTTTCAATTAAATTAAAATGTAGTTACCTTGAAAAGGTCTCGGCGCTTCCAAGAAAA
>VZTT01009703.1:917-23252 GCA_013400855.1 Buphagus erythrorhynchus
AAAAAAATGGGAGATGATATGTGACTTCAAAACCTAGTGGATCAAACCTCACTAAATAGGTACTAGCAGCANCATGCTGTGGGATACATCCCTGTAAACCTTCCTGATCCTAAGGCTGGTTACCAGGCTTTTATGTCTCATAACCAAAACCTAGTGGATCAAAGCTCACTAAATAGGTACTAGCAGCAGGATGCTGAAAATAGTGGTGTCATGAGTTTTACATCCTAATCCAGAGCTCCTGAAGGGAAGCATGAGGAACCTTTTAGTTTCAGTGGGTGATGGGTGGAGTAACTACTTGTTTCTAAGCATCTGCAAAGGTGTTTTAGATCCCAGTAATTTTTGTGATACTAGGCCACTAGGAATTTCTAGTGCTTCTTCCTCAGAGCTGCTCTTCTCTTCTCCAGCAGTGACAACTGAAAAAGTGCTTCTTCCCAGATGACTCAGAACTCTGAGCCCACATCACACTCAGGAGTGCTAATTAGGCACCTTACTCCTGGAAATAGGAAGAATTAGGCAGCAGAAGACCTTTATAGGTGTTCTCATCCTGAGAGCCCACTCTTTTTTCTCTTCTGAAGGTTTCCCATCGCTTTGCTCACCTTGTTAAGAAAAAAGCTCAAGCAAGATCTCTTAATGTTTCCTGTGGTCCTGAGACTGAATGCCCAGACACAAACAAGGGCTTTTTACTCCAAAGCCAAAAATCACTGCTGTGTTTCACAGGAGTTCTGAGTTAGGTATCTGACTGCAATATTTATCACACATTGTTACCTTAGGGCCTAATATGGACTTTGGTAAGTGGACTTTGCTGGCCCCTAAAGCCTGGTCAAGGAATAACTAAAGCAGGAACATTGCTCATCTTAACTTAAGAAACTCTCAAATAAATCCTTACTTAAGCCAAGTTCATTTTGGGGGAGAGATCACTTCAGATGGAGCAAATGTGATTTTCTATGCTGACCGTGGGTGCCTGTGGGGCTGGAATGACATGGTACAAGCATTAATCTTCTGGATGCTGAACTATTTCAGCAGCCACAAAAGCTCCCTCGCCCTGACCAAGTGCCAAATTCCCATTTGAATCTGTCTCATTGCTGCACCTGTGCACAAGGAAACACTTCAGGGTTCGTTTAGGAAATATTTCTGCTTGTGTTAATAGCTTTGCCAGGAGACTGACTCTTCTGCTTTGGATTGATTCACCCCCAAGAGGCTCCAAGAGTGCTGCTCCAGGGCTTGGGCACTGCAGTGAGCTGTATGGTCACAGGAACAGGGCCTGCAGGTACTGGTGGCTGAGCTTTGTCACCTCCTCCAGAGCCACCACAAAACAGGAGCAGAAAAGGCAGATGGATGACACCATCCCTGTTAGTGACCAGCACTGTCTCTCCTAAATTCCACATCTAGAGCAACAGACTCAGCTAACTGGAAGGTCACTAGGGAAGAGGAGGCTGAGGCAGTCAGGATTTCTCTACAGCACAAGCCCCAAATTCTGGCCCTGGTTGCTGCATCCTGGCAGATGCCCCACTCCGGAGCAGTCATCAGAAAACAGGGGCATCTAGTGGCTGCATTAGAAAGTTCAGTAAACACCGCCATTCCCTTGAAAATATGTGAGAGTTTGCCTTTCCCCTCTCTCAGCTCTACAAATAAAAATATTTTATGCCATAACATTACCCGAAGAGGGAGGGAAAAGCACAAATCCTCACCAGATTTCATGCTCTTGGAGCAGCATTTCTGACCCATCTGTGACATTTACGACACTGTAACCAGATTAAGGGAATCTTTTGCTGGTGTCTGCTGCAGCTGCTGCTCTGGACAGACAGACCTACATCCCTGGGACACAAATTCCCTGCTGATTCATGGCAGGGGACATGTTGCTTCTTTCTGTTCTGACCAAGGCAGAGCTTGGCCCCTGAGCAGCAGCTGTGCACTATAAGCACCACGGCTGTGTGTGACAGCCAGGCTGGCCTGGGCTCCTCAGTGCCTGGTGCTGCCCAAGGATTACATCTGCTGGTGATCATCCCTCTGCACCACTGAGCTGTACCTGAGTGCAGCCAGGCCATGGAGCTGCACACCTCACCACAGCGAGTCAGGGACTGGGAGGGAAATCTGTTGGAAAGGATGAGAAATTGACAGGAAGGTTTTATAGATATGTATGTATAATAGAAAATTCAAAAAATTTTTGAATGTAGAATTTGAAGAAGGAATAGAAAATGATAGTAAGTTTTGATACAGAAGAAAATAATTGTTGAGCCAGTTTTACTGGGTAATTAAAGGCAAAGAGTAAGTAAGTTGAAAGGGGCTTTTATGACTTATAGCAAAGGATAAATCCACCTCAAACAGAAGATGTTTTTACCAAGCAAAAAAATTTTTACAAGCAAACAAGAAAGCCAACGTTACAAGTAGAGAAAAGATCTCAGAATTTTCCACTGTGAGAAAACTGAAAAACAACTTCTAGTTAAAACTGTGACATACTAATCTTTTGTGATTGGAATATAGTAACATGAATATGGTAATGTTAGTAGTTAGGATAGGCTATGGATAATAGTAAAGGTATTGATTGGTTGTCATGTATTAAGATGCTCTGTAATGAAAAGTATATAATGCATTGTAACCAAAACTAAAGAAGCTTCAGACAAACCCCCAGCTGTGGCTGAAAAGGCTGGGCTCTTGTCACCCCCAACCCGTGAAATGCTGTATCATTTGGATACAATAAACAGCATTTTAAAGAGCCACCTAGAGCCCCACATCCCTCATTTTGACTCTTACAATAATCAAGGACTAAAGGTGTGTTTTGCTCCTGTGGCTCCTGCTGCCCAGCTTTACCCTCTTAGCTGATGGTCCCAGAGCACACTGAGGCATTGCAGCAGCTCCTCCTTCCCTCTCACGTTTTCCTTCTGGACAGGTGCCTTCCAGACCCCTGAGGGTTTTCCCCTGCAGGGAAGAAAAGGGAGATTATCAGCAGTGCAGGTGAGGAAGTATTCTTTGCTTTAAGAGCAGAGACACCTTACAGCTCCAGGTATAGTTCCCTTATACAATGCTCTGAGCCTGCACATGCTGCCCTTGCACACAGCACTTTTCAACCTATTCACATCCTAGGAATTGCAAATGGAACTGTCTGGTAACTAATTGCCCCTGGCAGTGACAGCTTTCAGTCCCTCTTGCTCTATTACGTTCTCATCAGCATCACTGGCTTAGTGTGATCTGAATTCACCTGAATTCTCCCTGATGTGTGGACAGAGCTGGCATATTGCAAAGGGTCTGTCATGCAGGAGAGTTCCAAGTTTTCCTATTCAATGGCTAAACAGGGGACAGCTGAGTCCCCTGAGCTGTCAGGCATCTATCAAATGCAAAATTTGTTATTTTATTAAGCAAAAGGAATAAGGGAGAAAGCACAAGGCAAAGAACTGAGGGCTGAATGCTAATAGGGCTATTGCTGTTATATAATTCTCTACAGAAAATCAAGACAAATGATAATACTGAAAAGGCATCTTATTATTTTAGAGGCTTAGTCCCAAAGTGAGAGGAGGAGAGAGAAAAACATGCACAGCTGTTTTTCCCTTTTCTGGCCACTTTAATGCACTTACAGGATACCTAATTTTGCAAGGTCTGTATGTGCTCCCTGAGTCACAGCTCAACTCACCAATAAACTCCAAATCTTGCATTCCCCAGACAACCTGTTTTATGCATAGATGTGCATTCTATGTACAAATACTTTCTATTTTGATGAATTTACCAGGCTGGCAGTCAGCTAAGGAAAGAGAGGTTCTGCAAGGTGGTTACTGCTGTGAGTGAAGGTGAACACAGACAAGCTCAGGTCAGGTGAGTACACACCCAAACTCAGCTGGCAGTGGGTCCATGCAGAAGAGAGTATGGTCACCTGCTGCCCACAAAGGTAGGAAAATAAACCAGTCCTGAGCCCATGCTCAGCTGTGCTGGCTGCAGCAGAGGATTGGATTTAGCTCAGGTGTATCATTGGAAGTCAGAGATCCCCTCCTTTTCCTCCTCTGCAATAAACAGACTTGCAGGGTGGAAACATATTTGAAAATCCTGGTTATCTGCTGTCTTGAGGGTTTTTTAATGCCCAGACCCACACACACAGAGAAAAAAGTGCAGAGATATGATGTGTCAGATGAGGAAACACTGATAACAATTTTGAAAAAACTTTTGGCTGAATGGCTTTTCAATGGAAGTTCAGCCTTGGGATCAGTTACAGAATGGTTACATGTGAACAAGAACAGTTTTATTTGTATCCCTGTTCCAGTGTGGAAAATAACTACTGAGATGGCCTCCCCTTGGTGCACATCAGAGGATGCTATGTGGCCACACATCACCCCATAGAGAAGCAGCTGTTCAGATGGCATTTCCTTTTCTAGTGTCTCCAGCCAGCTGCATGGATTTGTTCATCTTTTAATACCTTTAATTCAAAACACTGAGAAACAGTGCACAAATGTGAAAGAGAAACTGTCTGCTTCTGCTCACTCCCTGTGAGAAGAGCTGGATAAGGTGAGTGCAAGACCAGCAAGGAACGTCTCACTGGAACTGGTGATGTGGGCAATGTTCATTTTCCAAATAGCCTTGACACCTCCAGACATGACACCAGGACTTGCTGCTGAGTGTGCAGGTGGACCTTGGCTGGAGGAGACACATGGTGATTGGGTTTGTCTCCATCAGTTGCTCTGAACTCACCTTAATCTCTGCAGTTGCTGACCTGTGGTAATGCTTGGTTTCCTTATGAGTGGAATAAGTTAAACAGCATTCTGGTGGTAAATAGGTCGTAGTAGGCAGGGACTGCTTCTTGCTCCCTCTTTTTCCTGTGCAGCAGTGAGAATGTTGTGGCTCTATTCAATATACAAGCATCCTCTGCTTAGCCTTAATACTGAAAAAAAATTAATATTCCAGGAATGGCAATATTTACTGCAGTGAGCTTAAACCCCCCCTCAAATCCACTAGAAGACTATCCTGGAAAGCAGCTCCACCTCTCCAGGACAGCTACTCTCCCCAGCCAGTTCTAGAGCTTGGACAAGGGCTTGACACAGGGGCAATGGCAGAGAGATATCACAGATCACTCACAATAATTAACTCTGAGACCACGCCTTTCTCTTGGCTATCATCCACCAACACAGTCACCACAGCTCAGGTGACAACTCTGCCATGTGTTAAGCTGCAGGAACCCACATGTGTGTCTGAGCTGCAGTGGTATGCTACTATTGTAAACATTTTGATCTATTGCTTGTCCTCCAGCTAAACAAAAAGGTCTTTTTCACCTGCTTTTAATTTATTTTCCATGCTGCTGAAAGCATCTGCTGCAGTGATGAACGACCTTGCTGAGCCCATATAAAAGCCAACAGTTCTTGGTAGTCCAGTTTAGCGGTGCCTGGTCTGCTTTCTTCAGCAAGAGCTGCAGGCACTCTGCTCCAGTTCCTCATTGATCATTGCAGATGCTGGGGAAAAACACCTCTTCCTCCTGGATGCAGTCAGGAGCTGCTGAGCACTTCACTGGGTGTGAGACTGAGCCTGGAGCAGGGAAGCTTGTGCTCTGCTAGGAGTCTCTTTCATTTGTTTCACTTTTCCAGCTCTTTGATAACATGCCCAAGGCTGGGATCTTTCAAGGCCATCGCCCATTGTCCTCCTGGGAAGCTGATCCTGGTCTGTCAGTGTGACAGGAGAGGCAACGGCTGTGTGGGGACCCTTACAGAGACTGGAAATCTTGTCAGTCTTAGAAAAAGGACACATTCAATNGTGGCTGTGTGGGGACCCTTACAAAACCACAGCCTGCAGAGACTGGAAATCTTGTCACTCTTAGAAAAAGGACACATTCAATGCCTACATAACACAGATGCAAAGAGAGCGGCCCCCTGTTAGTGGGAGGCTCACATATCTGTGTGTTCCAGCAGACAGTTTCAAAACTGGTTGTTTGATTTCTAAAATTTAATGAAACTGTGAGAGAGGAAAGGCTTCCAGCTTTCAGGCAAAGAAAGGACTTTTATAGCACAAATGATTAACACACACCTCTGTCAGTTACTGAGACAAAGCGAGGTCCTGGGGTTCAGATGTGTGCCTGGGATGTTGGAGCTTTGCAGATTTTTAATGGTTGAAGTCATCTTCCTAATCACCCTAACTTTCCTCATGACAGAGCGACAAGGAGCTGCCCCAGACCCTTTTCAGCAAGGATGTTTGGTCACATTGAAGGCTTGTCTTCCAGAGAGAGGTCTTTCCTGAAGTGTTTGGAATGCAGAGCTGTGCTTGGTCTCTAGCACTGGCCCAGGCTGAGGGCAGCTCATTGATGCCCTCCATGCAGGTCTGAACTGTGGGATTCAGGAGTGCTGAGGATGGTGCTGTGTGACACAGCATTGGTGCCTCGCTGTCCCCTGCATTAATGAGGTCTCACCAGGGCTGCATGGCTGTGGATCTCAGGCCACAGCTCTGGGGAGCTGCACTCCCCTGCAGGTGAGGGCAATACCTTGCTGAGCAGAAAGGGATGGATCTCATGGCTCAGAGCCTTTAAACAGGCTCCTTTCCAGGAGCCAAATCCCATCCCCTGTCTCACAAGCACAAATGTGTCTCGAGGGTGACTTGCTGCCCTGCTCCCCTAGATCCTATGCAATGACTGTTACAGCTTTGCTTTAATGACAACAAATCATTGCTCAGGTATGAGTTCCAAAACTATGTGCACAGGTTGTGTGAGTGAAACAGGGCCCACATGCCAAAGGGAGATGTTTGGCAAGAGTAGGTAAAAGCCTTTTGACCATCATCTCTCAGATTTAGCTACACTGGTAGAATGGTTTGCAACAATGGCCCAGAAATCTTCTCCAGTGTTAAACAGTTTTGTGCTAGAGCACTGTGCAAATTATTGAGGGTTTCTGTTCAGACTGGACTTTGATTAGAATTTTGCTCATATTGTTACGAACTCCCATCCTTCACATCCTTCCCTGGCTGCAGAGAGTTCAGCCAGGGCCGCCTTTGCCGCATTTAATCAGCCTAGGCATATTAACTACAAACTCCTGCAAGGCTTGAAACACTTAGGTCTTAAATACGTGCCCTTAACTGATGATTACTAATTTTTTTACTTGGAAATTTATCAACAGGATTGAATAATTGTTCATCTTCCCACTCAGGTTGGCACTGGAATGAATTACATTCATTCCCAAAGTTTTGATAGTGACCTGAGACATTTCCTTCAGCATTGTATAGGGATATCTTTCAAACAATAATTAAAAACCAAGCTATGTCAAACCATTACAAAGGTTTACTGTGAATGTCAATGAAGTACAACAGTATGATAACCTCATTTTAATGAAGAAAATGGAATCCTGATATTTTCAGCCTCAGGCCAGCAATCCAGTTTGTTCTTTTCCCTGAGCTTTCTGCACAGACTTCACCACAGTCATGGAGCTGAGGGACTGCAGTGTTAATTTCTGGATTACTCACCCTGCTACACATTGGTGGCATCTTTTCCACCACCCGCTGGGCACATGTTTCAAAAAATGATGTTTCAATGGAGATGCAAGGGGAATGCTCCCCTCCAAATGTGACAGTGTTCATGTTGGGAATTAAATCATTTGACCTCAAAAATGTGACACAGTTGCATCACAGCAGGGTAGATGGATGGGGATCACAATGGTCTAAACTTGCAAAGTCGTCAGTCATGTCAAGTGTCAGAGTTTCAGAAGGTCCCTCTTGAAATGCCTCCAGGGCCTCACTAAGTGAGTGCTTACACCTCTCTGACAGTGATGCCTTAGGATACTTCAGGTTGGTGACTGGCTGGGGAAAGTGCAGCTACAATATCTCCCTTTAGCAGGGAGCAGAATTACCAAGAGCTGAACCAAAGTTTGGCCAATGACTCCTAGAGTAACTAAGCCTGAATTTTGCCAAAGTATCTCTATATAGCAGAAAAAAAAAATTAAAAATTCAGAGTGTAGTAGGGACTGGATCTGTCTTCAACCCCTGGAACAGTTTTGCACAGAGCTAATTTTGAAGCAGAGGGATATAGGACTGTGCACAGAGCTTCTCCAGGGGGAAATAAAAATAGTCTTGTTATGCTAGTGATAAAAATGTCTGTTTCTATGTGTACAGATCTTTGAAACTCTTCTAGTACAAAATTTTCTCTGCTTTTGTGTCATCACTTATAACATGAAGCTCTGACAATCGTTGAATAGCTGTGCTGACCTGTGTCTGCACAGTCTGCTTCTGTAATTAAAGAGGCTGAAATGGTGGCTATAGGGGCAGAATTTTTGAGAATATTCTAGGAATCATACTGGCTAATCCAGACATTCATTGCTCTGATCCCATAAACAGTATGGGCTATCATGCCAGGAAGAGTCCCTAATTTCCATACCAGCCCTGCAGCAACAGGAAAAGCACTAAATATTCTTCTCACTGTCTTCACTCATTCCCCTCTGACAATGTTTTTAAAATACAGTCCTGCAAATATGTGGAACTCAGAGTTGTGTCAGGACAGCTGCTAATCATGTGGCAGTGATGCCTTTTCTGATGGATGTTTCTGTTATTACAATTGAAGTTTTGTCTCTTGAAATTAAGGAACAGTAATTAACGTATTTAGCGCCATGGGCTGATAGAATTGTTTTGACACTGGTTCTTGAAGAAACTGAAGCACTCCATCTTCCCTCCTAGCACTGCCTTATGGGGGATTTCAGGAAAATAATTGAGAATTGTAAGTCATCTGGGGCTATGGCTTGATTGCATTTGAGGTGACTTTTAAGGGTGAAGAAACATCTAGCACCTTTTAAAAAGTAATGTTGGTGAAGAAAATTGAGAAAAAAGAGAATACTGGTAAACATACAATCACCATAAAGGCAGAAAATGTGCCATGGAAGATTTCTGTTTGTTGATATCATGAAACACTCAGCATGCCTAGGAAAAGCTGTTAGAAACAGACAGGTGGGGTAGCTCTGAAGGAGTAAGTTAGAGATTATCCTTCAGTCTCAGGTCTGTGGATTCCCTTCATGATCATGACAAATAACATAACTCTGCCCTACTTTTTCCTCTGTAAAGGAGACTCACACTGAGAGGCTGCAGGGCTTAAATCTTTCCTGAGTGTGTGGTAACACACAAATAGGTGCAGATGTATGTAGGCACAGTATTTTGGAGAGGCCCAGAAGTGGATGAACCAGAATAGGCCAGGGCTACTTGGTGTACGTGATGCAGGCTATGACAACAAATGTTTTTGCTTCTGGAGAATGAGGAACTTCCTCCTTTCTGAATCCATTTTGTTTCACCCTCTCCAAAAATAGCAGGAATTGAGCTACTAAACTGCAGTAACAGACTGTTGTCATCTTCAAGGTGCAAGACACAAAGCTGTCTTAATTTGTTCCCAGTTCCTTCAAAAACACTGGACTATTTAAGAACAGTCTTGATGAAGGGGACCTTGACCCAGAAAATCATCTCCTTTCAGGATAATACATATTAAGTGTGCATATAAGCACACTTCTCAAAGCTGGTGTGACCAGATCAGAAAGAGCAAGAGAGAAAAGAGCAAGTGATTTTGAGCATGCAGGAGAATCAAAGAAATAATCAGCATGGCCTTGTGGTAGAGATAGCATTGGAGATGGGGGTTGGCAAAATGATAACCATGAAAGTACCAGGCTCTGGGTCTTGTGAGCCTGAGAGGAGGTGACAGAGCTGCACAGAGATACAGCTGGGGTGTTAGATACGTGGCACATGGAGGATCTGTCATGTCAAGAGAAGCTGTCAGGTTGAAAGCTTCGGATGGGGACTGGTTTTTTTTTAGTTCAGAGGCTGTGGATATAATTATGACGATTTGCATAAAAGTCAAGCCCCTTGTACAATTTAATGGGGCTTGGCAGGAGGGTTTGGGAACACTCGATGTGCTGGAGAGGCTGAGAAGGGTTGGAGCAGGAGCTGCTGCTTGTGGGACACAGGGACACAGGGACACAGCTGCCCAGTGGGAGGGCTGTGGCCAGAGGAGGGGAGCTGGGCTAGAGCAGAGCCACAGCCACAGCCTGAGTCTCTGAATCAACACCTGGGCTTTCCAATGGAATATTTCCAATTCACAGTATATCTGAGGCCCCACCTTCAGAGCCAGATCCTGCTAAAGGCTGGCAACTCTGGAAACCTTGCTGGCTCCTTAAGGCATGGAAGAGCCCTTCTGCAAGCTCCCCTGCAACTGGGATTTTAGGAGCCTGTGGGGCTGAGTGCAGAACACAGTCCTGTCAGGAGTCAGGGTGAGCCACTGCCACCTGCCAAAAGTGGGTCTCATTCCTCTGTGGGTTTCCTCTCACTGCCCCAGGTTTTGACAATCACGAGGGATGTGTAGAGTGGGTCTCAGTGGGATTCCTCCCTGGCACCTCCACAGGGTGCTTAGCACTCCTCAGGAATAGCTCTGTTATCAAGAGAAGGTGGTGACTGAGTCTAAACCTCCCTGTCACCCATGGGGAAAGAGCCAGGCTTGACATGTTAAGGGACTTGATGCCCCCATAAAATTCCTCTTCTTGCCTGGTAGGAGGTAAACCAAATATATCTTCTAATCTCTTGAGGGGTGGAAGATTGTTTGGGGTCTTGCTTGTATGGGCTGCAAGTTTTCTGGTGGCAGTGAAAAGATCGAGTCAGAAAAAAAAGGACTTGGGTCAAATTTGGGGTGAAGAATTACAATATAAGCTTCTACTATCCTAAGCCATTCAGAGCCAGAAGTGGACTAAACCATGCAAGTGGATGCTGTGGTTTTAGTATGACCATAATTAAAGCAGTGGGCAGTTATTCAAACTGGAAATTCAGTTGAACCTTTGCTACATAAGCACCTTGACATGATATCAGGACCTAATTCAGAGCCCCCAAGAGAGAAAATTCTGGCTCGTACTCTGCCTACATACATTCAAATTAATGCATAATGCAGCAAGTTTCTTCCTCTCTCTGCCTGTCCCTTTCTCTTTCTCACACACACAGACGCACGCACGCAGCTGAACTCCCACACAAGTTCTGAAGGAAATTACAGCCTGCTCATGTCACTCCCTTCTTTGTCACTGAAATGGTGCCATAGGTCTGGAAAGTGCTGTCTCTGTGCAGTAGGAAACTTCTTCCAGCTCCAGAACATCTTACTTTTATAATACATAAATTGGAGTTTTCTGTGCAAATCAACAAATTGATTTTTTTCCTCAAAAAATGGATTGCACCAACACTAGTCATAAATTGTAGCTTTCATGTTTGCAAATTTTTGGGAGCTAGGCATGAAGAGCCAAACTTTCTGTTGTCAGGTCACATTAACTCCAGGATTTCTCACAGGCAAATTGTGTCTTGAACACTGCATGATTCACAAAAAATAAAAGGGCCCTTCTCCATGCAAAGCATCAGCTTCCATTAAGCAGAAGAAATAAACCACTGCATGCAAAAGATGTGAGCACTTGGCTTGTGAATAATCAGAACAAGTTTAGAAAAATCACCTCAGAGCATGGCAGGCACAGTAAGACACTCGGTACCTCTGGTCCTCTGAGGCCAGTGCAAGTGGCATCCTGTTGGTGTTGAAAAGAGGGCACAGCTCGTGGCTGCTGTCAGTGGCACTGGGAGGGAGGTTTGGTGCTGTGAAGCTGCAGGGAATCCCATGGAGGTGAGCAAGGGGCAAGAATGAGCATTTGCCTCAATGCTCAGCAGGAGCCAGGGCAAGCAGCTGCCAAGGGGCAACAGTGGAAACGTGGAAGGTGGGAGGCAGTGTAGGAACTATGCAGAGATGGGCTGGAAGAAAATTTTATCATTGTGAACCAGGAATGACTAACTTTAGGGAGACCAAGGGCTATGGTCATCAGCATAGACCAATGGCTTAAAAACATGCTTCCTTCAGTATTTCATGAGGAACCTTGTCTAAATTCTCCTGCTCCACTCCCTTTCTCTTTGCATTGTGGCAGAGGTGAGCAAAGTTACAGCCCAGGGCATCCTTCCACACTAATAAAACACATTCCCTTAGGACTTTAGGGAGTTTGCTAATTGCCTGTAGTCTCAACCATAACCTGCAAAAAATCACCCTGATCTACTACCAGTGGAGGTCCAGTACTTGCTGCCATCACACTGCAAAACAGAAGACTTTGCTCATGTGTACCAGGTGTCATCTACTGTCCTGCTAGATGTGTGCAGACTGGAAAAATATACACAATATATGCCACAGGTGATAGGGAAATAGTCATGGGTCAGGCCCAGATTAGAAAGTCATGCCTCTTAGACAGGATTAAGAGAAACCCTAAGAAACATTCTGTGGAGTGCTTTTTACCCTTCACGAGGCATATACCCCCAATGGTTTCCTAATGTTGGAGTTTATTGTGGCTTTTCCCTATCAAATGGATTCTGAATGTTAATGACTCTACTTATTTCAGCCCCCAAGCAGGTATTTCTATCCTCAGCTCTGTGCCCATTGAACATCTGGCTGGGTCTCTTATGGTTCCTCAGCCAAGCTTGAGAAATTGGAGGGCTACACCAACATTCCCAGGTAAATCATGCCAGTGTTGACTTGTAAATCTCCAGTACTTTATTCCTTCAACCACACTGGGGAAGCTCATTATACACATGATTTTGGACATGGAAAAAAGCTGACTTCACCATTTTTATTGACATAGAAATTTAGAATGGTCCAGCTTTTTTTTTTTCCATCATTTCATCCAGAACATTTGGGAAGGCACCACCAAAACTTCACCTGAGAGCAAAACTCTAACAGCAAGGAGATCTCAGCAACACTGTCAGGTCCCTCTAGAAGGTCTTTCCTTGGCCTTGTAGATCAGAAAATGACAGCATTCAAACATTTGTGTGCAGATGAAAAATGAGAACTAGTTAGTACTGTTCAGACTCACTGCTGCCAAATTAAGTAGAAAATGAAATATTTTAAGAAGCATCCTATGGTAAGTGAATTTGAATTAGCTGCAAACATGGATGATTTTCTTCCAATCACCAGACCACACAGAATTGCTGCTTGGATTTAATTTCCCCTTCATCTCACATATGCCTTTCCTTTATTTCCTGGCACAGATAGATGTGTGATTAAACTATCACTTTTGATTTCTCAAAAAGCTGAAGAAAGGAGATTACACTATAAATCATAAAAATCCTCCTTTCCACCTGTTTGTGAGTTTTAGACAGCTTTAAATTTTTTTTTCTGTTGTGATTACAGCAAATTGTAATAGAGATAAAACATAAAGTGTTGTAAGTATTTTTTAGAGTGTTGGATTCATGAGATGAGTTTATAGAGATAATTTTGCCAACAAATGCAAAGTCATTTAGGGGTTTTTACTTGTTATGAAAGCTGTTAGATTAAAATACTGCTTAAACTTGTTACTTCTTTGTGCTGACACAAGTGAAAAGATGGTATCCCACTGAGCTGGTCACTGTCTTAATTTATTTTGCCTTCTTGGGGCAGGATATCCCCAAATTCAGCCTCCATTTGTATGCCTGCTGGAGCTCCCCCCACAATATATCCTGCACATCGAGGTCCAAGACCACCAGCAGCACTGGGAGCCCTTGGGTGTCGATGGGGACTTTGCTGTCAGATCCTCTGTGGCTCATGGGGAGTTCACAGAGGATAACCTGAACATCTGTGCTCACGGGCCTCAGTCCAAAAGGAAAGACTCTGAAATGGTAGGATTTGAATCGAGTTCTGGACCAGCTTAGGGTGGATCAGCAAATGGACACAGAGCAAACACAAAGCCAGTGACTGGGACCTGACACATACACAAGTCACTTCATCCCCTGCTGAATTAGAGGCACAGTGAGGATCTCCAATGGTTCCATTGTGTCTGATTAAATTTTACCTGCTGAAATAGTGCAGCCTTCTTCCCTTGCAGGACTAGCACAGAGTGTCAGTCAGGTGTGTTGAATCCCAGGTTTCTCCCAGTTTGCAGGTGGGTCTGTAAAGGGGCCCAGGTGGGAGCAAGCTCAGGTGCAGTCAGGGCATCCTCACCAGCCAGGAGTAGCTTTCATTCAGCCAGTTTGGACATAATTGTGGACTAGACACTTAATGTCCTATGTACACTTTTAATTGTGGCATCATGGATGGAGAGAAGAAATAACAGCATCAGGTTGCTGATGATGAAATATTTCCATGAGGAAAAAATATTTTGTACAATGCAGCCAACTCTAGCTGCTCCCAGCTTCTTCCTCTGCTCCCCTGCAGCTTTTGGGAACTCTGTGTCCCTCTGTATGCCCTCATATCCACACACTGCTTCTCTAACCTTTCCAGTAAAACTAGGAGAACAGGTTCTTTCTGAGGAAAAGAACTGTTCCTACCTGATCACCCTGCACAAGGAGATCTGATGAACATGGTACAGGGACCAGGAGAGATGGACATGGGCATACACACATGGCATGACCTTGGCACTGGAGAGGGTAAGTGGCATTTCAGGAGCTCACAGAATGGCACGAGAGCACATCCCCAATGAACACTTCAGACTGGATGAATAATTCAGAATAACATTTATACTACTCACTTTGCTTGCCTTAACTGTGAGTAAATGTCAGAGATGTTTTTTGAGATGCACTAACCTCAAAACCATTTATACTGTCACTCCTCTTTTAAGCCCTTTTAACCCCAAAACCAAAGGACTACTCACAGCTATATGAAAGACCTGCTGGCTCAGAACCCTTAGTCCCAAAATAGTGTTGCAGTCCACTGGTCACTAATGCTCTGTTTGCAATGGTTATTTGGGATTTGTTCAATTAGGTTCATGGGGCAAATCTCAGGAGGCTGTGCTTAGTAGCTTGGTTCAGAGCCATTAAAAAGTTGTAATAACTGTAATGCAATTGCAGACATCAGCATCCTTCCTCTTCATTTTGTTATTTTTTCATCTTGCCCTTGGCCAGAGCAAATGTTCCCTGGGCAATCCCAGGCCTTGGTGGAGATGGAGAACAAGCACTGGGGCAGTATGTGAAAGTCTTTCAACAGAGGGATGAACATCCACCCACTGAGAGCTGAAAACCACACAGGATGAAGATATGGGGGTCTCACTTCTGGTATTTGACTGTTAGCACCAGGACAAGGCTGCCTGAAATGGGACTCCATGGAACAGAGAATATATCTAGTATATAGAGATATATGTATATATATATATACATATATATATATGTCTAATATATCTCCACAGTTTGGACTGTGGAGCCACATGGATTTGCAGTGAGTACCAAGTGAAAGCTGCGTGTTGTTGCACTGGAGTATCTCTCTAATTATACACCAGTTACACTTTCTGGTACTTTCAGTTATCATTAAATCTATAATCAGCATATTCCCCACATGTTTGAGAATCTCTCCCCTGCTAATACAATATAATTAAAACAGCCCCTGTTTCAACAGTATCTGCATTAAAAAGGAACACCAAAGAGATCATAATAGGTAGAGAGAGGTTAATAATAGGTCATGTGGTTAATCTTCCAGTTACAAGGGCAAACACTAATTACAGGACTGGGAAGGGAAAGGGCAGCCTGATTGCAATGTGATTATGGTGACCTTGTTAAGGAGTGATCCAAGTCATGATGGGGCCTCAATAAATAAAGATAATAATCCCTCAGCACCTCCCAGTGAACGTCAGACAAATGCTGAGAGCAGCATTAGCCCTCCCTGCAGGCTGGGTGGGAGGTTGGATGCTGAGCTCTGTTATTCTCCTGCCCTGTCTCAGCACAGCGGGATTGCTGGCTTCTCCTTCTGCTCACTGAGAAAAACAAAAGCACTGACCACTGACAACAAATATATCAAGCTGACTTCTAAAGGGCTCTGCAGTACAGCATGTTGCAAATTACAGCAAACTTCAACATGTTTGAGCTTGGGAGATATGGCAGAGCAATGTGATTCACCACATTGTCAATGGCATGGTGGGAATTCCCAGGGAGCTGCAAAAACACTGGTTACCATCTTAGAAAAATGGTAAAATCTCAAGTTTTTTCAGCTCTTTTTCTAACCAGAAGCATAAGCTATGCTGCCCAGGAAAACATGTCCTACAGATTATAGCAGTTTCATTATCTCAGCAGAGAACTTGCTGTCTGTGCTGCAAACTGGTCCATGGAGAAATTAGCAGGCTCCCAAATTTAATTAGGGCAGGACTCAGACAGGGAACACAGTGAGGTTAGCACAGATGTCTGTGTGTCCCATCATTCTCACATCCTGTAATAAACAGGCATTTGGGGAACAGTATAAGCCAGGGCTGGAACCAAACAGTTCTGTATTATAGACGTGGAGCTGGTGCCTGCTGAACACTCATAAAACCATTGGGTCATTGGTACAGAAAGTCTTCTGTTACCCCTGATGGCTTTGGATGTTAATTGAGGATGGAGTTAATATGACAATCAGTGTCTCCAGACACATCAGGGCTATGCAGAGCTCTGTGGTCTGGCAGCTTCTGTGCTGGGTGTGAGTGGGGCAAGAGCAGTAAGTGCAGCTGTTCAAGCTCTCTTTATTTCTGGTTTTAGAAAATGTGCAAAAATGCTGTCTACTTTAGATTTTGTCTTTTCAACTGTACTTTCTATTACATAAATCTCTACTTTGTTAAGGACAAATGTCATAGCAACTGCCACATGCATGAAGAAACCATAAAACCTCTGGGTTTAGTTGTGCCTGTAAAATAAACTTCTGGCTTAGCCACACAAAGCCCTGCTCTTGGGTGTCCAGAAGGTACCAGGACATTTCTTCAGCTGCCTGCAATGCTGGTGTGAGAGCTTGCTGTGCTGAAGGGTTTGGATGACCACAGGCCACCAACTTAGGTTTCCAGAAACAGAAAGAGCACTGAAGCCCTGAAATGGCAAAGGAAATCTGTGCCAGGTGTTCCTGTGTAGGTGTGTGCCTGTGTGCAAAAATGCAGAAAGCAATTAAACTTTGACATTTTTCTCTGGGATTCCACTGATGAGTATTTCCTATTAAATATTAAAATGAACTCCAATTAATTTGTTCCATTCTATCCATCCAAGTTGTCTTGCAAGTGCTGCTGGAAAGCAATTTCACAATGATCACAACCAAAATACATTTCCAGGGCTATTCCACTGACTCCCATTTTACCTTCTGCAGTGACAATTACCTACCTTTGAAACACCCACCTGGATGTTAGAGAAAGCCAAAACAAATGTATAAGGATAGTAATTTTCTATTCATGCCCTTTCTTTCTACTATTACATATGTCAGGTTAGAATATCCCAGGAGCAGAAATGAGTTCACAGGAGAAAGAATCAGGAACATGGTGATTTTCCAAGCTTGACTTTTCAGTTTCCCCATGCTGAAAGGTGAGCTGCTTTAGGAAGAAGAGTAACTCCTGCAAGCACCTGGGGTGGGCATGAGGGAGGGAAAGGCCAGGAGCTGAGATGCTGCAGGGGACTGCCTGCTGTCACCTTGGGTGAATTTTGCTCCCTCTTCGATCACACAGATTGACATTTTACAAGTTTTGAGAAAGCTGATTCTACAAAGATGGCTAAATTGAACCCCAGTGCTATAAAGAGGGCTCAAATACACCATTCTGGACCATACAAGCTTTGAGTTACCTCCGATTTGAGGATTGAACAGGATTGTGTATAATAAAACAATTTATTTCTTGCGATAAAGCAAGGATTTTGTCAGGGTTGCTAAGGGATACTATTCCTTGTCTTTTTTTATTTGAAGACTGAGTTGTAAATAGTTCTCCCTAGAAGCAACTTAATCCATGATTTTTCTTTGCAGAGGATGATGTTCTTAGCTCATCTCTTGCTGGTGCTCAGTCCTTCTGTTGCTACCCTAAGTTTAAGCATGACAAAAGGAAAGATAAAGGCTATGAATTTTCCATTAGAGTAAAATGCTGCAAAAAAACCTCCACATTTAAAGCATCTTTTGAGAGAAAGAAGAGTATTATTCAGTGTAGAAGGGATACAGTTGATCACCATGGCCTCTGAGCATGCCTGCTATTTTTAGCTTTATCATCCCTAATGAAAGCCTCAGATAGTACCCCTGGGCTTACCCAAGGATCTGGTGTATTAAAGCAATCATAAGCCTCATCAGGGCTGTGAAAGCAATGATGAGTCTAGAGAAGCAAGCTGTGATGTGCTACCCAAGCAGCCACAAAATGAGAAAGAACAGTTCTTTGGCAAGCGGAAATATTTATTCTCCACACTCTAGAGAGTAAATACTGTGATATATTCAGTCCTCTAGCTGCTCACCCGAAGGATTTAGAAGTCTGACCTTGGTCCCCTTGTAAGTGGATGTTGTGCCATGATACATTGGAGAATAGAGGAACACTGTAGAGCATTTGAATACCTGCTAATATTTTTGTCTGATGCCTGAAGCACGTGAGTTCACAATAGCTGCAATCCCAAAATATCTGACTCTCTACAATGTCTGTGGACTGGTAATGGAGTGCCCTAATTATCCACTTTCTGCTGGACATGGAAAGGTCTGCATCAACTGGAGAGGACTTTGGGAGGTGAACCAGAGGAAACATACGGGAGATATTGAGGATAAGGTCTGGAAGGGGGAGTGTACAAGTTTCTGAAAATTGTAACCAACATAAAAAGAATAAAAGATACAATTTGCCCATCTAAGCTGTGCCTCTGATATGGCCTGAGGGAGTGCTGGGATTTGCTTTCATTCAGCAGGTGCCCTACAAGCAGTTTTGAACCTGCAGGTCCCTGGAGAAAGGAGGGACATGGGTGACACAGATGAGCTGGGTTTGGGTGACAGTGCCACATCATTACTGAGCTTAGAACTGCCAAGAATTTATTGTTTTCTGTGTGGCATGTAGATACTCAGTCTCATGACGTCTGAAATACGTGTGGGAAGGGCTCCTCCTGAGCGTGGGTGAGTTTTCTGTCAGGTGGGATCCTTGCTGTGATGATGCAGGGAGTGAAAGGAGAGGGGAAATTTCCCTTTTCTTCAATCCACACAAGTGTGGCTTTATTCAATATTGCATGGAGTGCTTTTCATGGACAAGGAAAACTTCTTTACTTTGAGGGTGATAGAGTACTAGAACAGGCTGCCCAGAGAGATTGTGGAATCTCCTTCTCTGGAGATATTCCAACCTGCCTGCACATGATCCTATGCAACCTACCCTAGGGGACCCTGGTGGAGCAGGGAGATTGGACTAGATGACCTCCAGAGGTGCCTTCCATCCCCAGCCATTCTGTGATGATGTGACTGAGTTTTTATTTATTGGGATGTATGTTCTTGGGCAGGCTGTGTATCCCAGAGGGACTTGTACGAATTAATCAACCCACACGCTCTGTACCACTGGTCAAATGCAGAAGAGTAGCAGAAGGCCACATGCAAGCAATTTCCTGGCAGATGGGTCCTATCCACCATCTTTTACTTATCCAATTTAATGCTCAAACCCACAAGCAAACTAATTGAAAAATTGCATTACACACACATGAGCCCTCTTTTTCTTCTTTCATTCCCTTCACACCAATTGAATAATAAGTATAATGAGTGGTAACCAATGTATTACAGAGCCACACTGCTTGCATGGAGACTAATAAAAGCGTAACTTTGATCTGTTTTGACAAACACAAGTACAACTTTTGAGTCTTTAATAATTACATTAGTCAAAGTCACTGATCACGACATGCAGCACTGTGTTATTTAGAGAAGGGGAAACAGGTATTCACATCCCCAGGGTGGCTAAGTAGAGTATGAAGGTGTTTTTACCTTCTTTTCCCCCACTTCCTTCATGGGAAAAGCAATCAAAGAAAGCCAGGGCCAAATGTAGCAGTGCCCTGTCCCCAGGTTCAGTTCTTTATTCCTTGTTGGAGCAATAGGTGCATTTGGAAAATACTCTTGGGGCACATGGTGTGACTTTTGGGATGGTTCTGTTCAGGGCTAGGAGATGGACTCAATGATACTTGTGAGTATCTTCCAACTCAGCTTATTCTGTGATTCTGTAATATGATGCACAGCTAATCATTTGCTCACAAAATATTAGATATTTTGTGAATGTATTGCCCATAAAAATGTTCTTCACCCCCCTGCTTGAGTGATGCAAGTCAACTGACCAGGTGAGAAGCCTGACTTCAATGCAAAGGGAAGCAGGGCCACTGAAAGCACCTTAGCAGGGCTTTCAGCTGTTGTGCTTTCCTCAGGCTGAAATGATCTCAGCGTGGTCACTTGGTGTGCTGCAGCTGAAGGGTGGTACCCTCTGCAGCAGTTACTGCTTTTCCTCCCATGAACATCCACTTAAAACTTCATGTCATTGAGTTCTTGCAGTGGATCAAGCCCTGGCAGATGCTGTGCAAAGACAGAAATCTCTGACTAAAAAGCTTTTTGTATAAATAAGAGGCAGTAGCTGGAGACAGACAGACTGACTAGGAGGAAAGGGAGAAAGCAAGAAATAAGGAGACAGCGTTGGTCAGGATGGCGGCTAATAGTCTCAGCATGTCAGCAGACTGACTGATGTCAAGCTGAGAACCTTGGCAAAAGGCCACCCTAGTTCAGCAGGGAAGGAAGGCAGCAACTGGAAATAAAATAGCAATATATAATAAATGGAGGGAAAGAAAGGAAAGTAGCTAGCAATCAATATAAATGAGAAGTTAATGAGGTGCAGAAAAATTATAAATGTATATAAAGGCACCAGAGACAAATCCATCCCTAAGAACATTATGAGGAGTTTTTGAAGAAGGGCTGCCAGGAAGAAGAGAAAAACAAGAACTGAGGTAGGCCAGTTTCCAGAAGGAGGTTTGGAGATGGGCATTTGTGGTCCTGAACAGACATAAATGCACCACGAGCAGTGTTGTTCTGTTATGAGGGGGAGCTGGAAGATGCACCCATGTCTCACACACTTGACAATTTTTTTTCTGTTCTAGGCTAAGCAGTATCCATACAATTAATCAATTAAATGATCAAATGAATAATTAAAATATTGCTAAGCTAGTAAGAAATATTTATATCATGCGAAAGTGTTAATGTAGTAAATTAAAGTATGAGTCATCAAAGCTATCTTATTTGCTTGTTGTTCTGGGGTTACTCTAACAAATTGAGTTTTATCATAGGAATTTGCAAAACCTGAAAACACAGAGAGCAGATTAAATTTATATGGAACATGCCAAAACTGTATGCTGCAAAGCACTAATTCTGACAAGGTTGTCAGATCCATAAAGAAGAGGCAGCTCAAGTGTATCACATCCTGTACTCCAAAAGATGTAGTGGCTGTAAATTTTCTAATCCAATCTTTAGCTGAAAAACCAGGAGAGTGGTGAGAAGAAGAGGAGAAGAGATTTGTTCTCCATGCAGGACACTGAAATCCAGTGCAAAATGCAGAGCTGGAGCCTGCATGCACTTTTTGGTGTTACAGCTCGTCAGAATTTGAGTGAACTGTAGAAGACACATCTGAAATGATGGAGTGGCTCCTGAAAATGCCTGTGTATCCAAGTTCTAGAGGGATGGACCCCCTCTGAATTATCAGAAAGAAACATGAGAGTTGATTGTAGTATGTAGATATGCTACTGGAGAAAAAACATGGACCACCACATGAGTGAACTGAAGAGATGAAATGGAATGCCCTGAGCTCTTAGTGGGAAGCCAGATAACAGGATTTGCTGGTTGCTCTTGGGCTTAATGTTTGAGAGTCTGTAACATCTGTGGGCAGTCAGAGGGGATAGCATTTAGAGGAGGATGATATGGGAGCTGTGCAAACAGCAACACACAATTCCTTTTAATGGGAAAAGGTAGCTCCATAAAAACCTCCAATAGCACTCAGGTGAAAATATAACATGGAAGCAAAGGAGAATGATCAAGTAAAAAAAGGTCAGATCAATCCAAGAAAAAAACTTGAAGCCTCACCAGAAGAAAAGGAAAAGGTTTAAAGCAGTGGAGAAGATGGAGCCAGTGAAGGCAGAGGGAGATCCATCTCAAAGTGAAGGGCCAGGGAAATCACAATTTACAGCAGCATTAAAGTACCTAATCCAGAAAGAAATGTGTAAAGAACACAGAAATGGGCATTGCAATTCCTGAGTTGTGATTATCATCCAAGTGTCTGAGCCCTTCACTTTGANAGTTGTGATTATCATCCAAGTGTCTGAGCCCTGCATCTTGAAAGGCAAGGCTTTATGTGGGATGTGGTCTGGAGAGGAGATGAGGGAGCAGGAGGGGAGGAAGAAGTGTGGAGACAGGGATATTTAGGAGCTGAAAGAACTGACAGACAGGATAATTCTTGGTGAGGCCTTGTTTTTGCTGCAATGCTACCAGCAGAAAATTTGCAGATGCTGTGAGCACCACTGCTGGGCACTGTACCCTCCCAGCCATTGACCTGCCTTGTGGATTTAGGTTTTCTTAAAATAGCCCTTCTTAATTTACCTCTTCCATTCACTACCAGTGCATGCCAGAATACCTGAATTTCTGCAAAACTCTGTCCCTGTGTGACAGGACATATTCCACAGGGAGCTCATAGATTAATGCAGTAAATTTTTCAT